>JAAAKB020098765.1:0-13147 GCA_010014835.2 Apostichopus leukothele | reverse complement strand
CAACGTATACCTAGTCTAGGCCTATCAGTATATGCCTTACTTTTGACTTCAGGAGATGAAGAAATGTATGCACTTTATGCAAAAAAAGTCAATATAGGCCATCCGTTTTTTTATCTTTTTTTTTTTTGGGGGGGGGGGGGACAGCAATATTGTCTGCCACTTTCATATTCATGCTGATCTTTATGCAAATTACATCTTTGTATATGGAAACTATTGTATAGAACAGAGTATAGCAATATATTTACACCGAGTTATATAAATAGCTCACATTATGAAGACTAACAAGGAAAATATTTTAAGTTGCAGTACCTTATTGGACATTAATATTAATCTATACAATGTTAACTTTCGATATTTCCTTGGGCATGTATTAAAGGCATGAGTTTGGGAGTTTAGACACCTTCTCATAGTCACACTGTCACTGTCCCCTTCTAGTTATTTATTAAAATATTTTGCAAGTTTAATAGTAAGCTAAAAGGTAAACTAACCATACATTCTGTTCTTTTGAGCTATTGTCATGGAAGCATGCAATCTATGCATGATTTCTGAATTGCAATCATTGGAAGATACAGGAGTTACTGCTATAGCAAAAAAGAAGGAAATCTTAACATGGAATGGATTAAGTGTTTGCTCTAACGATACAGAGCAGTTACTTTAAATGCTCCCGTAAAATACCTGCAAAGATTCTAGAAACCACATTACCATGTACACCCCCATCTGAAAATGATGTGATTCAAGTTTCCATCGGATTCGAATTTTTTTCAGCACTGAAGTTCATATTTAGGCACTCCTGTCACCTGTGCTTACTTTTTCTAATATCTCCAGAAATGACATATCTAACAGCATGAGTAATGTGTATAAAAAAGTTTGCTGGTTTGTCCCATAGACAACCTGGAAAGTCATGGAATGTTCCAAGCTGCAAAGTTGGTTGCCAAGTATGATAATAACATTACGATACGTAATATGTTTTAGCGTCATCGCTTTGAAAGAGAACAGAAAGAAACTTTTCTCGCTCACCCAACTGCAATGTTTATTTTGTGATACAATGACAAAATCTAGCAGTTTTGGAAGTTCCTGACAACCCTGGATGGGTACAGTAAGATGATTCAATTGAGTGAGTTAAAGATACCATGTGACTACTGGATGAGTCGATGGTCTGTCTTTAACATTAGTACCTTTGATTTTGAGGATGTGTTATGGGTTTAGATTATTGAGGTATGCCTGCATTGTTTTTGCCTCATAAAGAATGACTGTTATAACTATTTTTGATGGTAAAGTGTTTCTTTACAAATTATTGAATGAAAACCAAATTTTAACTTATTTGTATTAAAAGAAAAATTAAAAAAAGTACCATAAAATTACCTCAACAGAGAAATAAAATGTTGTGAAAAAAGTTTATTGAATTCCTTTGTTTTATTTCTTCCTTTTATGTAAAACAAAAGCCATTATTTATTTTCAAATTATCAGGACTCTAAGGTGACTATCAGGATCATGAGAAGCTCAGAAAATACAGTAATGTGAAGCACTGTCTGGCAAAGTGTATATTAATGAAACTCTTGGCACCACCTTAGGTAATTTAACAGACACACAGGCCATACCAGGGAAGAAGGAAGTTAGAGCTGCAAAGTCTGGGGCCATTCAGGGAGCCCGGGGGATATACAGGATAAAAATAATGTATTTTCATGATATAGATAGAGGATGCCTTTAGGCAGATTTTTAGTTTTGATATGTTTATAGTCCATTAAAGATTAATTTGCGTGCTTTTATGACTTCTCTAGCTATTCTGGTTTTCTAGATATTCACCTTTAAAATAAACTAGATCTCTGGCATGTTCCTGTATAATCAAACCATGTTGTCTGAACTTCAGATATAAACAAAAGTGCACCCTTGTATGATATTCAATACCGTCTGTCCTTGTGTCTGCGCTTTTTACCCATGAAAATTGTGTTTCATATGAAGAACTGATTCTAATGGTGTGTGAATTATTAGACTAAATAGTCACTTTTGCTGATGTTTATAAGATCATTTCTCAAAAAATTAGAATAGTCATAGAAATAGAACCTGAACTGATAGTACTGGTATGTTAATTAAGTAAATTCATCCTTTAACTGAAAATAATGACCGACCTCAAAAAGTGGCCAGCAACATAATCTTCTCCAGGGTCATACCAGGCCCTGGACACCAGGTACTACAAACAGGTTGGTATTTGCTGCATATATGTAAACATCGATTACCTCATTATTGTAGTCAATCAAGCCAAACTGATTTACATAGACCTTTCAATATCTACAGCTAAATCCTCAAGCAATTAAATTTGATCAGACGATGGAGAGTATTTTGTCTATGATCAACATAGCTGATATGATTAATAATTCATTGACAGACTTCATACAAAGGCCCTCATATTTTCAAACCATACCATATCATAAGAATGGGACATTTTGTATGCAAATTTATTCATATTTCCCAAAGTTGGTCAAAAGTGCAGAAGTTGTGGCTAACACTAGGAAGGATCTTTCATTCCCACTCAAAGGTCCATTTGGCATGACAACTATACTGGCAACATATATATAAGTGTAAGTCTAGGACAACCTTATATAGACAAAAACTTTACTTAGAGAACATTCACTCTGAACATCACCAACCTTATAGTTTCTCAAACTAAGGTCACATAGGAAGAAAGGTAGCCAGAAAACCAGTGAGCTTTGTGATTCCTTGTCATACAATTTGTTCAAAAGTTCAAAATAACTATCTGACTAATACAGATCAAGTGGCTTAAATTTGTCCAAGAATTAAGTGAGAACCAATATAACAGAAAGACTTCCATTGTGGGCATCAACAATGTCATTCACTCATTAGGATATTACAGTATAGAATTTTAAACCAAAAAGAAAGAACAGTTTTCCTATGTGAAGTACAGATACATTTTACCCAAGTTTGAGCTAGCAATCCATTTAATAATTGGGAGTTACATAACATTGTTTATAAACTGTGAAATATTTCCATATAATATAAGTTTTCTACCATTTGAGAGAACCTTTTGAGACCTTAAGCCAGTTTGTACCAATTTGAGATAACCTGTTGAACCCTTCAAGCTCAGAGGCTGAAAACTGATAGGTTTAAGTGCACTTTTAATCAAGAGTATGAACTCTAAAGTAGATTTCATTACTGTACCTGGATGCCAGGTACAGTAAGTTTCCTTGAAAACCTATACAGCCCCTTCACAGAACTGAACTGAATTTAACCAAACTATGTTCACCAAAAGAAAATCATAGCACTGGGGAATTCTCAGATTAATTGTAGCTTTAATTTTAGAGTTATCATGTTTTAAAGGTTTCAGACTGTGATGCTTATTGATCTTATGTGACTATAAATGACCTCTTATCGTATTCACAAAGTTTTCAGACTTTGACCTCTGTTGACCCCAAATGACCAGTGAACTTCACAGAAAACAATAGGCTTCTTGCATGAATAAGATGGATCCACATACCAAGTATGAAGTTAATCCACCGTTAACTTTTTGAGTTACCGTGTTTACAAGCAAGTATCACATTCATACAGACACACACACACGTCATCACCACCACATTAATTCCTTTTGCCTCAGGCAAGGAATCAATAAACTATTACATTTTCAATGATTTGTCTTCAAACACCATCTTTGAGTGGATTCATAAGTAAGTTGCCAGTGGCTAGGCTTGTTAGTTGCTACAGATTTATGGCATAATGTATGCCCTGTTTTCTACAGTAGGGTATGCCAAGTTACGGCCATAGATGGTTAATTCTTTCTGGAAAGGTTTACCCACAAAATGCTCCAAGTAAATGTACTACTTCAACAAGGGTTTAATACTGCCACCAACAGAACATCTTCCCGTGATTCTTTTAATCGTCTAATTTTTAACCTCCTCCATGTCTAGGACTAATTGGAAGGTTCTGAGCTTCCAGGAAATGCACTTTTGAAAAATTGAGCAATTTGCTTCAATGCTTCAACTTTTGTTGGCAATACTGATAACCTACAATGTATTGTAAGTGAAAGAAAATTTACTCAAATTTATCACATCTTCTGCTTCATTAAATCAGCATCCCAATATAAATGTTGAGTGTCCAGACTTTTCAGAAATGTTTCACACAGTATCTACCAGGTTACACATTAGTCTGAAATGTTTCACAAAGAATCTACCAGGTTACACATTAGTCTGAAATGTTTCACAAAGAATCAACCAGATTACACATAAGTCTGTCTTTTTGGATGCTTGATACTTCCTTCTTCTCTGTGGTGTTTGTAATCTCCTCCTCTTGATTGGATTCCAATTTAACTGCGAGAATGTTGTCAATGTGTTCCACATTCTCTGGTAATGAAGAAAAGCAACCCTGCAAGATTTCGGTCACTTTCTCGAGATGTTTCTGGAATCTCTCTGCAGTTTGCAGTCTTTGCCTCTTTTGTACCTCCATCATGACTCGTAACGTTTCACGTGCCTGATGCGGTCGGTATTCGTTGATGAGGTGATGCATGTGAACGAAAAGTAAATTAATGTCTTCAACTTTCTCTTCTCTTTTTCCTCCCCCTGGGCAAGAAATGAGAACTTCCAATAATTCCAAAAAGTTCACAAGGATGGAATGGTTCAGCTTCTTCAGTTCCTCTTTATGGCGGAAATATTTAGGATGTAACCTTGTGAGCCCCTGTGCTTCTAAAGGTCTAATAATTTCATCGTTGGATGTAAATGTAGCACCAAACATGTTATACGAATCTTGTGCTGGCAGTGGTGGTTTAGGAACTGCTGAATTCCTCACTTTCTCGTCAGAATAGTTAGCAATATATTGCATTGGTGGAAGAGGAAAGGTACTACTCACTGCCTGCTGCTCCCCCATTATGCTTAATGATCTGAAAGAGGAGTATTATTTCAAAATGTTATCAATTCATTTTCTTAATCTGAAGTTTAATCTTAATAAGGCAATAATTCAAAACAACAATTCAAAACAACAATAATGCCTACAATACTTAGTGTATAGAGCAAACACTTTGATTGATCGGTACGATTGATCAGGTAAATTACATTGTTTGCTATTCAAAAACAAACTACTGCACTCAAATAAGCAACTAGAATGATTTCTTTATAAATACTTTTGCAAATGTCATGGTCATGCACCTAATGCAAATATCATACCTTATTTCCAACCCAAACTAAGTTACATACAGTATGTTGTTAATAAAAATATCATTGGTGGGAAGCCTCAGCAATTTGCAATAGTCTCAATCACACAACCTCAATCAAATGAGTGACTATAGCAGCATATATTGTATTAACTTAGGGTTAAACTCATAAATGTGTAAACTATGTTATACAAAGTAAGGCTACTAACACAGCTTAGTGGCCATAGCGTAACGTTAGGAATACTAACAATACTGGCCCAAATTTCGTTTAAAACACAAGACAGACCTACTGTAGGCCTAGGCTAGGCTAAATGAAGTTCGGCCGAAGTCAATCTAACGTAACTTACAGCATGTAACTACAAAGTAAACTAATACGACCAAACGAAAAATGTTAACTTGACTTACTGGGTTAAAATTGGATATAAAACAAAGTGAAAGTCCAACTTGCTGGCATTTAACAGAATGGTTTATGACAATTTTCGGATTTAGGCCACACAGCTTTGCACTGCACTGTGTTTATAGTAGTTGACCTCTAGCTAGGGACACAATCATGGAACGCCAATTGAATAAAGATATGATTTCCGCTAAGCACTCGCTTAGAGATCGGAGAGAGCCTTATAGTTTCATCTAAAAGTCCATAACATATATATGTTTGAACAAACAATAAAGCCATTCAAATACTCGATGATGCATTTTATTACAGTGATGATTAAAAAATATGTAATATGATTGGAATAAAAGTTAATAAACTGAAAGGTCACCAGTACTTTAGCACGCTAACATTGCTAGAAGTTTTCAAAAGTACTCCGCTGGATGTTCGATCTGGTCCACAACATTTTTCTTAGACGTTTAGAATTGTTAATTAGACTATTTAATGTCTCAGTGTGGGCAACTGCTTTATGAGTGGCAGTAATGAATGTTTGGTTGAATGTGTGCATGGTTGACCTTTATTCACTCAGTTTGGCCTATAAATTCTATAAATATGGCCGGTTGTGTTACAGAAAAACTGGCAAGCCTACGTAGGCTGTAAACTTCAAACTGATATAAAAACCGTGACACCAGGTATTGTTTGTTTGTATTACTGGCTACTTTTATAATTCTTCTCAGCTTTTTAGAAATGTTAAAATAGACTATGTGCGGGCAACTGCTTTTAAGAGTGGCAATAATGAATGTTTGGTTGAATTTGTGCATGGGTGGCCTTTATCAGATTTTCAAGCATATCTGGATGCAATGATGTTCCCCTTATTACACAAACATCGACCTTTATTAAAAGTCACCAGTATTGGACTAGATATATTAGCAGTAATTTCCTGGTGGTTCCGAATCTCCACATTATTCCAGACATACAATCACAAGTCTTAGTGAGGAAATATATTTTGAGAGTGACTATTATATGATTTTATAGCATATGTGGGGTCGATACCACTATGACATTTAAACATGACGAAATCCTTCAATAAGCAAGAGTTGGAAACTGTTTACAATCAAAGATGAAATGCTCTTTAGTCCCATGAACTTACATCGAGAGCACCGACACGAGGCTAGATAATGGTTTCATTTTTGCGCAAGTATTCTACGTTTGACCGTTGGCACTAGAAACGGAGTGACAGTCAAATATCGAGTGTAGGCTTAGGCTACATGGTTGAATTGAGTAGTAGTTGCCAAAATGACTCAAGTTGGATGTTGCACTGGTATCAGTTTATAACGCTGCGTAGTGGTAGAAGGAAAGTTTTTGCAGTTTGGGCGCTCCATACTTGGCCTGCGTATCTCATGCTCATAATCATATCATATGACCATGTCCTGACCGTGTGTCCAAAAGTGCGTTCAAACCACACTTGATATCTCCTGCTTCTGTAAAGTATTAAACGTATGAAAATGTTCAGTCATGATCGCACGGCCCCAGTCGACATTGCTAGGTGAGAAATTCTTGAAACAGCTAAGTATGAGTAAGATAAGAAGTCGGAGTCACTATCAATAATCAAGTGCTAAAGTTAGTCCAAAGTGAAGTCGGGCCTATAGCCTTCGCTATAGCCTAGGCTAGGGCTCATGACTAGCTTAGGCCTAACACTAAGTTACTTTGGTGGGCAAACAAATATATTTGGACGAAAATTGCAAAATGCATTTGAAGGCTCAGTAAAACCAGTTCACAGTTGATGTTAATCCATTGAATTGACGGGAGTACTCAAATTAATACGATCGCTACGAGGCCCCAATCCCCCTCCCTTTGCTATACATGCTACCCAACAAGATAACCTGCGACCATGCTTGTTATTTCAAGTGCATGTTTATAACTTTACCATCATTATATCGACCGTCAGAAGTTAATCCGATATTGTTACTTGGAAGCTGCAGCATGATATATTACATAAATTCAACATCGCACATGTATGTGAATTCACACAGATTGATCAGTCATTAGAATCTATTGGCCTAACGGAAGTATTGTTTCCACGACTATAAATATTTACAGTAAGCCGATTAATGTCATAAAACCCATGTACTATGTCACTGGACAGACAGTTTTGTAGTAGCAGAAAGGCAGAAATCGAACAAAAGTGTTTTTGGCCTTTATTCACTCAATTTGGCTGAAATCTCAGCTCTGATTGAATAAAATTTGAAAGTTCTGAAGCCTCTAAAGTCCACTATTTCATATTGCTTCCAGGGAGTTCGCCCCTGGACCCCACGCAGATAGCGCAAAGCGTTCGATCTTGTTGACAGGTCAATAAATTGAATCTGCCCAACGTACCCCCTAAGATGAAATCCTGACTACGCGCTTGACTTTCTCTACAATATATCAAGTTCATATTTTTAGTTGGACAAACAATTTAGCAATGGAACTCAGGAATAAACTGTTCAATTTGAGTGAAATACATTCATAAAAGTACTGTTACCATGGTTTCAATTGTTTTGGAATGGGGCATATTGCAAAAGTACCTAAAATGACCGAACTGGTCGCTCATGAAACATGCCCCATCTCGAACTCCTTGCCCCCTCAGCCCCCCAAATGAAAAAGTCTGGTTACGTTTCTGGTCCCTCGACTATGCACAGAGTATGGTATTGGTACGGTAAAACATTTTCCTTTCCTGTCATTAGTTTGCTCTACAGCATGTAGCACCTTCTTCCGATAGACACTGTAGTCAGATTGTAACAACTTTTTCAGACCTGAACAGAAAAGGGCAAATTTACCACAGTGAAACAAGGAAACATCAATTTTGTATTTTTAGACACTTTGTGGATTATTCCATGATTTAATTAGTGGAATTGTAGGGTAAACTTCAGCAAATGTGCGAAAGTTAGGGAAATATTTCCTGGCTTCAAGCAGTATGACTCCCGACCTTCACAAGTATAATTCTTTCTATTTTTTGCGGAATCTGGTCAGACCATCGATGAAATCATATAGCTAAATTGATAGCACTAAGTGTAAACCAGTGAACAAAGTCAGCGAGATGGTCATCAAGTCATCACCGTGATCTTTTAAAATGACTTTAATGCCCTTACTATGACGACTTCACCATACACCATCATATATGTAGTTTGTTTCTTTTTCTAGATATGACAATAAAAGAGGTCAAGATGGCCCTGCTCTTCATGATCAAAGGTATTGGGTGATGCCTAGCTATAGCTACACACAACATCCTGAATGATACGATCATTGTCCTTTCAGATCTAAGGTAACCTACGGTCATTTGATGTTTTGTTTCTTGCAAACAGACTCTTATTACACATTATATTTTCTTATTTTAAAAGGACCTGAAATTCATTAAGTGTTAGTGGGGGCCTTCCTCAGATTAAACAGACATAGGCGGTGGGGTTGGGGGTGGGGTAAAAAGAACAGAACAAGACTACAAGTTGAACAAACAAGCAGCCTTGCCATTTTTGGTCAATTTAATACATGAATTATGAAGAACCTGTATACATATCAAAACAAGCCTACAGGGTAAAGAGAATGGAAGGCTTTACCGTTGATAAATGGTATTTGCATATCAGCCTTGAAATGCTTGTTTGTCTGCTTGTTATTATTAAAACATGGTGGCAGTTTAGAAAGTGTAACAAATTCAAAGGATGGTAGTATTTTGTCAATGTATCATCCCTACATAGGGAATTCTGTGGAACTTTAAATACATATCTAGACCATAAAACGCCTTCATTTTGTCATGAATCCTTGTGGTATGAAACACACAAAAAAAGTTCCTGTACCTTATTTGATTAATTAACAGAATTTTTGTTAATTATTAACTCAATTACATCACTAGATTTGGACTTTGGTGTTTATACTTCATTACCATTACGAAAAGGATTTGGAGTTACAGGATACTGTGTCAGCTTGACGTTCTTCTTGTCCTTGTGGAGTTTACACAGAGTTATTCTTAAGAGGTTCTGGTATCAACCAGTGCCAGGAATTGCATCAACAGCAGATACAACCACATTGAGTTAATGTGATTAGGTTTTAGACAAAGGTGATGCAGCATTCGGTTTTTTAATTTGGTTTGATAACTTGATGAAGGCATTTTATTCCAGACAGGATTGTAAGTATGAGTAAAAATTATGTGACACTTCAAAATATAAGAGAATTTATTATGGTCTCTGTTAATATTTGATAATAATCTTATGTCATTTTGGCTGTTTCTGTAAGCTGATATCATTTGAAGAAACTTAGAAGCTTTAATGAAAAGTTTTGTACACAGTGGTGTACTTAAATTATTATGTATTGTTATTTAATTTTGACAAATACATAAACATAAAAGGGAATTGTTCACCAGTTAAATAGCTTTGTCTTCTTGTCTGTCTTGTCTTTGAATGCAAAAACCCAAATTTTAGGAACCTTACAAGAAATAATTTAGTGCTCAACTTTTGTGAAGCAGTTTTTGAAGTGTCTGAATTTTGTTGCTTGTAAAATACTATACTTCATGTATGAAATATTGCTATACAATGTTGAACTTATAGAGCAATTTGACCATTTAGCATTGCATTTTGCAATGCGATACTGGATAAGTTAATCCCTGGAGTCCCTGCCCTGATAATGTTTTACCTTCACAAGTTTCTTGTTGTTTACAAATTTTTCTCTCTTTAAAATGTTGCTAAAACATATTAAGAGCTGTCTTTCTCTACTCTCAGGACATATTTTTATTTATCTTTTTTCTTTTCTGGATATATTAAGTTTTCTTCTACAGTGGCTTTTCTTTCCGTGTTTCTGACATAATCATATCTTCGATCTTTTCTTCGTACTTTTAACTTCAGACCACGTTGGAAAAAACCACAACATTCAAAGGATAGAGCAACATCAACGTTGGAGTACACAGCAGTCTGATAGTTTCTTGATTACCCAAGATCTGGCCATTTTCAATTGGGAGGATGTGACGCTAATGTAACAGATCAACCATCTGATTTTTATAGATCTTTAGCAAATCTATAAATTATTCATTACCAACTTCAGGCAGATCAGAGAGATAAAGACAGTAGCCTCACATTCAAGGATTTTTAATTCGAAGGTCAATTTGAGTCTATCGGTAGCGAAACGCACCAACAATGACAGGAGTTGGAACTCAGTTAGGGCTCCTCTTTTGGAAAAACTGGTTGCTACAGAAAAGGAAAGTGTTGGTGACCATTTTTGAGATAGCCCTGCCTCTTCTCTTTGCAGCCTTTTTACTTCTTATGAGGAGCTATGTGCCTTACAATGATTTCCCTAATCCGACAGTCTACGATCCCTTCACCGTCAGCCGGTTCTCGAGAACTCTTATTCCACCGACGTCTACCCGGAATAGTACCCCTCCCCTCTACTGGAAGATCGCATTTTCACCAAGCACAAATCTCACCAGAGACATTGCGAGCAGAATGGTGGATAACATGAAACCAATCGCATCATTGATCAGAGTAGGTTCTGGTAAGTTTCAGTCAAGTTAAAAGGCAAATTTTTTTTTTTTTGTCTCCAAATATGCCAGAAATATGAGAAACATGGTCAGCTTAATGTCACAGTTTACTCAACCAAAGTTGTTCATTTTCCTTTTTCAATTATTATATATAAAGTTCTTTATATTTTGCAGATGGAAATCCCTCAAAAAATTAATTCATATCGAGTCATCTATTAAATGAGCAAGTTATAGAAAGAGAAAGAGAAAAAGTTATCACTGCATTGCAGATGTCAAATGCTCTGAAATGATGTAGAGAGACCCGTGTCATCACTTGTCTGAAATGTAACTTTTGGGGGGATATTTGTGGATAGTATTCAAGTTGGCTGGATCCCCACAAAAAAACAATTCATATCGACCATAAGTATCAACTTTATTTGTTAAATAATGAGTCACAAATATTAAATGTATTGTATTGTATTTCTGTTCTGTGTGTGATTATATTTCTAATCTGAAGATGCTTCTGAAGGTTTTTGCAGACATTGTCTGACATTCAGGGGCAAATGTGGCCTGCTACCTTTAAAGGATGTTAACAAGATTAAATTTGATATGTTGTTGACTACCATTAAAAGTAATACTGCTATCAGTCTAGGGTTGGACTTCTATATAGCACATGTGATGTTTGAGAAAATGACCTTTAACAGAAAAAATGTTCATCAGTTAAAGTGACTGGACTATATAGTCTAGCTAATACAGAGAGCATGATGTCATCGGTTCCTCAGACAAAACAAAACACAGCAATGGGCAAACATAAAAACTTTTATGATGACTTAGAAATGGAATGTTTACAATACACTTTACAATTTGTTAAAGACAAATGGTGTTGGAATGTCATTCAATGGTAGTTTGTTTTATAATATATTATATGAAGCTAACAGAACATGTTTTTGTTTGAGTTATATTAGAATTTTAGCAAACTTTAGGCATAAAACAAATGTTGAAAAGTATAACCAAAAAGGTTGTCTATAGTCAGTTAAAAGCAATTAACAATAAGACAGTGTAGGTAATGTTCAAATATTGCAAGCTGCTTAATTAAGAACAATATCAGCCCACCACACGAATGTTTTGTAACAATGTTATTTTCTTGATCTGAAACATGTGATTATCTATTAATAGGTTCATTAAACATATCCTTTCATAGCAATCACGTTTGAATGCCTTGCACGGCACTCCTAATGTACTAGGCTTCTAAACACTGTTGATAGCAATTAGTGATGATAAGAGGAAGCTGAACTTTGTACTGGATTTAAAACCAAACAGTTCTTTGGAGAGAGTGATGATCATGAGCACAAAACTATAGCTTATAAGTAGTATTTAGACTACTTATGTACACTAGCAAGGCAAAACCTTATAACTAGTATTTAGACTAATTACGTACACTAGCAAGGCAAAAGTGAAAAAAAAGCACAATTTGATGACTATGAGAAAAGAGCTGTAAATGATTCATATCAGTTTAAAGAACATCAATTTGTTACTCATAAATAGGCTAGAAAGACCAAAAAGAACTTGACAAGAGGAAATAACCTTTTTGCTAGGACTGATCGAGTGTCGAACAACTAATCTCAGGATTGTTATATTCTGTACGATAGGCTACTGACTGTGTTTATCCAGCCCTTATTGTTTATCCGTCCTCATCTTGCCAGTTTCTATGCTGAGTTTGCCAGTCAGAAGCCACAGTACTTTGCAAACTGTGTAACCAATTTCATTTGATGAAACCCAATGAAAGAGCTTGAATAGAAACTCAGCTTTTTTTCTGTATGTATAAAAGCTTATATGAACAATGGAAAATTGACTTTTTTTATTATTAATATTTTGATGTGATTCTTATAATAATAATCAAACATGTGATTAAAGCATCGCAATTGAATATTGTTGGCTGTGATTGTTGCGGTGATAAAAGAAATAAGACATCTGTTTTTAGAGGAATAAAATATTAGGCAACATCAATGGTGAAGATTTCCCAATAGTAACATCCTACAGTGTGATTCCTATCAGACCAACAGATGTATGCAACCTCATACTAGTTTCTAGTTTAGGGAAATGGAGGGGATAAAGTAGCAGGCTTTGACAAAGCTCACCTCAATAGCAA
>JAAAKB020098655.1:0-13150 GCA_010014835.2 Apostichopus leukothele | reverse complement strand
CGGCTCTTGAAAACGGAAACTACGTCACAGGTCAACTTCTCTGTTGTCGAAACACCTTGGAACTAACCTCAGCCGAAAAATATACCCAAAATTTCCCGCGCGCTCCGCGCGCGTTCATTATGATACAGTGCATATCATATAGGCATGCATCGGTTATTACATCGCATGCCAATAACATACAAATCATTTGCCTTGTTATTACACTTCCATATTGGTTAGCATTATTGGGGAAGTCGTTACAATAATATTGATAATAATAATATTAGTTTAACCATTGAAAAACACATTTCAAATTACTTTTTCTTTCAGTAGGTGCCCGAAAAATTCTCATCATATTGCCAGAATTTTCACAACAAAATTTGGTTGGGGGGTTGCAGCCGCACCCCCCCCCCCCGCCTCCTACGCCTATGCGTTCTGACATGTGCTCTTGTGCTGTAAAGTCGCTCCGAGAAATTAAGGAATATTTTAATTTTGAAGAATACTGTTAAATCTGTTATACTGGTCATGTCACAGTGTGTTCAGCGGGCATTGGTGTGTTTCATTTCTATTGATCTTATTGAACGTTAACGTTTTTAACCTGTTTTTAAACATTAACAAATCTACTTTACGATTGCTTCCCCGTGGTAGGATTCTTCATATCTACCGGGCAATATTGATAAATGTATTATTCGAAGACTACTTTTTATTGAAAGTCTCCCAAGATTGAGTCTGAGCACGAAAACTGAATAACTTGATCTGTTCCATTTCATTGAGACTGTAACCGCTGTGTGATCGTGTTACATCAAGCGAGTATCACTATTCCTTTCAAAAGGAGAAATAGATACTACATCAAGCATAATCAAGTACGCCTACTTTTTAAGATCAACCACCAATGATAGAAAACAAAAAACTTGATCCACTCTTAACTCCGATCTGCTAAAATCGAGACTGTAATCGTAAGGCCATGGACAAGGGTTGCATTTGATCACCCCACCCCCCCCCCCCCCCACCTCACATCCAGATGCTTGTCCCCAGTCGCCTCTCTCTAAGTCTGTGCCTAAGTGACAAGAGAACTGTCTGAAAGATCAGCAGCTTCCGGGCTGAAATTATATTCCTTTCTGACATGTCATTTAATGAACATCTCAAACTCCCAGGAGACCCCCATCAGAGCTTTGATTTTAATTCCATAAAAATTGAATTTATCTCTCTCACACGTAGTTTGTGATCTTAACTCGATACGAGAGAATAAGAAATCTCTGAAAAACCCTTTGAGCTTCCTGAGACATAACCACCTGGACCCCACTAGGGCCCTGAGGTACATTTCTGAGAAATGTATTAGTGTAATTCTTCTCTCTCTGACATGTATGTTTGCAATCCAAAGGCAACTAGACCTATCTGAAAGTGCTGGTACATCTGAGGGTCCTGAGGGCCCTATTCTTCCAGCCAATAACAGTGTACAGTTGTAATTATAAAGCAAGTTGCCCTTTTTCATATTTTTTTAATATTGCTCCTGTAGTCACAGCAAGTTGGTCTTGAAATCCCTCCAAATTTAAAAAAATTTTCATGTAAAAATTAAATTTGGTTCACCTGTGTTCAATTGTGATGGGGCAGGGGTAAAGGATATGATCCTTAGCCCCCTGAAGTTTCCTGTGATGCGCAACTCGTACAGGTGCATTTTTACCACTTTCAAACTTTTTGACTCTTAAACTGTTTGCTTGCCCCCAACTTGCTCCATGGAGCACCCTCATGGGTGCACCACCCCCCTCGGAATTTCTGGTGATACCAGTGCCCTGTAAAGTGGATAGATTCTACACATGACCCTGTGCTAATTAAAGGTGTAAAGAGCGAGAAATTGGCACTTCAATAAAGACACTATACACACAGGCTGGTGACTTTTTAATTATATTAGCTCCTTCAATAGTTTTCTAAATATTTGACATTTTAAGGAGTGTTTAATAAAATTCCTTTTAGTTAACCATAAACAAAACTCAGATATTAGCACATGCACAAAGCTAAACAATAATCAAGATAAATGATAATCATGCATCACTTAAGTACTTTTTTAAACTATTTTATTAACTTGATTAGCTATTGTTCTTACACCAATATCATGAAAATTTAATCAATATAAAAATTAAACTTTATAAAACAACATATTCGTTTTGCATCAGGGACACAATTAATGTTCAAAAAGTAATGAATTTCAAAGTAAGAAATTTTCATTAAAATGTACTTAAGGAGGACTTCGCAGACAACAAAATGATAACACATATAGCTATAACACTTAGGTAATAAGTCAATCCAGTATCCAAACTAAAAGGTTAAGTCATAAATCAGGTATAAAATCTGGATCAAAATACAACAGAAGGCTGATCACTAGTGGCAGTTCTTCAATGCATGCAAATCATGTAGAAATAGAGTGGAAGAACACATAGTTGTTTCGTATGCTGAACCTCAAACATAGCTCCATTAATACAGGAAGTATAGCAGTCTATACCAGTATTCACCTCTGTGTGTTAACTTGTACTCATGGAATATTGGAAACCAAAATATAAGTACTCATACTACAGCTTAAGAGGTTTGTACTCATAGTCATTTCAGATGAGGAATGGGGGGGGGGGGGGCAGGGGTGGGGATACGTGTACTCATACTCATGTCATTGTACTCAGACTAAGGGTCAGCTGAATCCAAAGTAAAATATCATTCCAGTAATAATAATCATAACTGATTTTAAACCGTATATCAAATCCATTTAGAGTCTGAGTTAACTATGTCAGTGATGGTATAGATCAAAATTTCTTATTTTTATGTTATCCTCAACATTTCTGGCACATGACCAAGGCATCCATTCAGATTTCATATTCAATTTAGCTAAATATTAATACTACATCAATCTGTTTGATAAGAGTGAAAAATTACAACTATGAAAGACAATCGAAAAGAACCACAATGCTATACCTAAATAAAAAAATAAAAAAATTGTCTTCTCTTTCCTGAACTGTTAATTTATAATTCTTTGTACAATGATTAAACCTTCCAAACAGTGTCAATGAAAACTGAATTTTACTAGAAGTGTATTTCATCAAGGTCTTACCTCACTCAAAATAAGGGCTTTTTATATTTTTAACAATAAACTATAGAAATATTCAAGATCGAAGAATGACATCTGAAATATGCAAATATGCCTATCTGACATATGATACATGCAAAATTTAGTTCAAACTTCCTTCGTCATCAGCTTTGTTGTTCAAGAATAGCCGTGTTCAAGAACATTTTCAAATTCTTTCAAGGTAATCTATGCAAGGTCAAACATAAATGAAGAAATCTTTTATCAAGGGTTTATCTGTCAAAAGTATCATTTCATACTTGGTTTCTAAGTTAGTTAAGTAAAGACATCTGATAAGGAAGGTAAGTAATGATATCTGATAAGCAAGTATGCAGATGTTGGCATCTATAAGTTTATCTTTTGTTTTGTCAATGATATGACATTGCTAAATTGCAAAGTAGCCAAATGATAGTACAATGTGTGTATGCAGATATTGGCAATCTAGCTAAATCTTGTTTGTTGTCAAGCTACGAATTTTCGCTTTTGTTAAATCTATGTGATCATGTAGTACCAGTAGTTGGGTTCAGTTGCACAAGGTATCTAGCAACGGGAAACCCCTCACATCCATGGAAAGGAGTACTGTATTGTCAATGAGGACATAAGTTGATACTTTTTAAGAAAAGTCACCCAGGAAAGAACCTGGGCACGAAAAACCAATCAACCAAACGATCAATCAATGCATCGGGACTGTGACTGTGTGATCATCGTCAGGTGTGTACCACCATTCCCCTAGAAGGGGAACAGATACTACACATGATCTTAATAGAGAAAAGGCAGAGAAGCGAGAAGGACATAAGTTTTACTACATATTTTCCGTTGTACCGCTGAGGGTCGAATGGTGTAACTCCTGGTCGCTGAGGACTTGAAAGTAATTGTGTGTACTCGTATCGCCGAGGACACGAGGAAGTAATTAATTTTCTAACAAATGCGGCTTGAGAGTCGAACAAAAGTACTCAAGGCTTCCTGTTGGGATTTAGCTTGCTGATGCCAGGTTCCCATAACCCTAGCTACCTGTTAGTTGAATGATTCATATTTATGTGTTTATGATATGGTGTTCATGCTAATAAAAAGGAGTATTAAAACAAAGATTGATATGTTGTTAAATGCCTCACGTGATGTGAAACGCCACAAATAAAAAAAGGTTCCATTTAGTATTTTCTTTTATGTTCGGTAGTTGAAATGTGGCAATCTATAGGTGAAGGAAGTAAATCTTGGAAATTAAAGGACTTCCTTCCATTTGTGTTTGTGTTATAGTAGGGGTACAAGAGTCATTTGTTGGCAAGTTAAAAGTCGGTAGGGAATAAAGAGGGTTTGTCTAAAAGAACTGTGACATATTTACATTATTGGATAAACGATATTAAGGACACGAGAATAGAAAACAGATTTGTATCATTGGTGTAAAATAAAGTTGAGAGTTGTAAGCTTGTGAAAATGAACCTACATATTGGTTATATAACGGAGATGTAAAAGTGATGAGTGGATTTGAGTGATATGATAATTTTGACACAAAGAGTAGAATGGTGTATTTCACTGCTATCTTTACCGGGTCATATTCCATGATGTCCGTCTCAGGGACAAACCTCCCGGTTTTTACCTTTATCCACGGTTACATCAAGGGTGTACCAGCTACTCCAAACCTTGACGCATGGCAAACCCAAGCGATATAAACCATATTGGGCCAGCTCATTATCCCCACCAACTCATTCATGCCATATATAACTGTTTATTTGTGCTAGCGTTGATATGGCCTAATAAAGGCAAGGACAACCTAAAGTAAGAGTTAATTGTAAATATAAGTTGTAAATCTATAATCTATATGTATATATTTATATATGTATTTTATTCTTGTATAAATCCAAGCAGCTAATAAGGATTTACAAAACCTAAATTGTTTGTTTGTGTATTCTTGGGACACCGTCTCTCATCAGAGCAACCTTGTATTAATTTCTCCTCTGTGTCTTAATTCCTCTGGATCTAAACTTGTGACAGTGAACATGTCAATAACCTCACTTACCAGATGTTATCATGTTAGGTGAAGGTAAGGGTCTTGGTATGGGTGCAGGTGGGTTACTTTAACAATTGGAAATTATTTCATACAGTTAGCAGCTTACTTGCCTGCCTGCAGCAAGTATTAAAAATAAACAGTGTTGACCTTATCAAAAGAAGCGCCAATGACAGATATTTTAAACTGAAATAAATCTAAGAAAAATTCGGAAACGCAAATAACATCCCTTGTGTAAGACCAACCCCTTGGTAATTAAAGCTACTAGCCAGTAAACATTGGACAAACTGAGCTGTGAGTGCTTTCTGGTAAACTGAAGTGTGATCAAAATGATTTATTTGAACCTATTTAGGGTGGTTCATGATCTCAAATTGAAAAGACAATCCAACCTGTTCTAGCATGTATACGTTTGCACCCACCAGACTTCACGACTGATCATGATTGATCCCATCGTTCACTTCACCAGTCAGAGTTACGTAGCTTTTGATTGGTTCTCCAGTCCACAGTGCCTTCAATTCCCTTCTACAACAACCAATCAAAGTCACTGTCAATAGAGTGCACGGTACGATGTAAACCAAAGCTGGTTGTCCTGATTCCATAATTATCAGGGCCACGAAGGTGAGCAAGATTCCCAGACCGTAAGCTGAAAATGAAAATAGTACATTAATACCTGCCCGCATTAGGATGAAATTAATGTAAAAAGGTAACATATTTCATTGATACTAATACAATCATTTCAGGCTTTTGTTTATTAAGAAAAAGGAATAGCAGATATGAAAACAGAGATTAGGGACCAAAGCCATAGACAATTCCAACGTAATACTTTGTTACAAGATCTGATGTTGGGTCCTTTTTAGGATCTTGATCAGAGGAGAGAGTGAAGCCCTTAATGAAGCCCCTTATGTATGTCGTCCAGTTACAGAGTTGTTGACAATTGACAATTCATAATCATGGACGTTAAAATATGAAATCTAAGAGACTGACTTCGGTCAGCTTGCGGCTTTGATAAGCCAATGATGGCTTCTTCACGAGTTCCTGCTTGCAGGAGGATCTAAAATACATACATACATAAATACATACAGTACATCGTTACCATGAGATCAAAGATTGTATCTAGAGTGAATGATTCTTACAAAGGAATAATTAAGTGTTCTTTTTTTGTGTAGTAGTTTTGAAGGCTCTAAAGGCTGTGTGTTGTAAAATACTGGTTTCTATGTACAGAAACTGCTATAAATGTCTTTGCATCAGTTTGTTCATGTTGCATTATGGTTTTTTTTTTTGGTTTTTTTTAATAAACTATTTAAATACTGGAATAAAGACTGTGTTTAATAAAATGAAACCCTGTCAACTCTAACGATCCCCTTTCTAGTGTCCAGGCATAAGCATAAATTAATGATGCTTTCACAAAGCCATTGAGTCAGAATAGCTCTTCAGTACATCAAAATCAAACTTTTGGGGAACAATATTGTATTTATGCAGGAATTTGATCAGTATCGTCTTTGATTTTTCTCCCAAGACAAGATGGCACTCATGATTGATGACATACTGTAAGTACTGATTCCGAGGACAGGTATGAAGTCCACGGAGTTGTTCTGAGCATGTATCCATGCAGTTACATATGAGTAATGGCCTTAACTTTCCGCTTTGAATCCTCAAAAGTTGCAAACCACCAACCCCATACCTATCTCAATACAGACATCTATAATGAATTCATTAACCAATTGAATATTCATAGATTACCTTTAGCAACAGCTGAGACATCTTCATAAAACCCTGCGATTAATGCTACATGACCAGGACGTGACTCTGTTGGTACTCGTGTGTGAGAAACACCCCAGGAACCCGAATGTTCTACAACATTTCTACAAGGAATAAAAAATAGAGTACGGTGAAAAAAAAAATTAAGAAAATGCACAAATCAACAAAAACGCAAGTAGCATTGGTAGTAAATTCCTCACCTTTCCCCTCTGAAGCAAAAAGAGAAACAAATTTGTTGCCATATGAAACATAATACATTCTAGACTACATACTGTATTTAAATGTTCAGAATGAAATGTCAAATTATTACACCCAAACACCAAAGTTGACAAGTGGTTCATTTTTATGATTGTCCACAGTTCAATATTTTTTCTGAAGTACTGTATATATATTGGGAATCCCAGGTGAACAAGATTTAGATATTCATCCTCCCTTTAATGTGAGCAAAATGTGAAGGACATGCAAACACGAAAACTACCTAACCCCACACATCGCCCTCACTTTCATCGCAGTGACTACAGATGCATCTGTACATAACATTTTCAATACCAGGTTATTGATTTCAATAGTAGGCCTAGTTAACATCCAAAATTTACATTTGATGAACTTTCAACTAACCTTAAATATGGTGCCCTCGTAGCTCCAGATTTATCAAGACCGAACAACTTATCAGCCCTTAAACCATCTGCCACAAAGAGAACGAGCCTTGTGGCAGGAGGATCCAAGTTTGTTGAGTGTGGAGTCATGCCATGGACCAACGGTGAAGTGAAGTAAATATCAAAGATGGATGCAAAGAAGATGATATGGATAGCAAAGGCAAAAAATATTAACTTGATATCCATTCTTTGTCACTAGATCGATGAAAACCTGTTCAAAAGAAAAAGAACAAATCGATAGTAAGGGCAAATTCTTAATGGTAGTCCAAGACAACCAAATTTCTGTTCAGAAAACAAAATCTGCTGTGGACATAGGCGTAGGAGGCGGGGGGCTGGGGGGCTGCAGTGGGGGGGCTGCAGCCCCCCAACCAATTTTTTTGGTGAAAATTAGGGCAATATGCTGAGAATTTTTCGGGCACCTACTGAAAGAAAAATAATTTGCATTGTGTTTTTCAATGGTTAAACTTATATTTTTCTTATCATTATTATTGTAACGACTTTCCCAATAATTATAACCAATATGGAACGGTTATAACACGGAAAATGATTGTATGTTATTGGCATGCGATGTAATAACTGATGCATGCCTATATGATATGGACATTAACGGGTGGAATGCGCGCGGAGCGCGCGAAAAACTTTATGGTTATATTTTTCGGGCAAGTCGTTACAGCCCCCCCCAAATCAAATTGGGCTCCTACGCCTATGGTCATGGTCTTACAACACAAGGTGAGGAGGACGGTCAAATGATCAAAGTTGGTGTAATGTACTGAACTCTCAAAATCAGTTCATATGGTGTAACTAGAAACCATTGCAATTTGCACTGCGAAATAGTTACTCACTGAAGCCTCTTGCTATGGTAATATAGCAAAATATGCTTGAGGTAGGCTACTTGTGTCATAACTGTAGACTCTATATCAGACTCACAGTCAGCCTGTACATATGTTGCTTAATAACCATGAACCCCCATGAGTAAATCAAGTTGTGTCACATTTGTGTGTTGCTCCATATCACAGCTTGACGTAATGTGACCATACTGAACTCTTAGAGCTAGAACGGGAGTGATGTGACATTTAACCTGCTACCGCAATTAATAGTGTAATGTTCAAACTATACTCCACGTGTATCTTTGTCCGTATCCCTTATACCAACACCCCTAGCAGCATAATGGACCAGTCCACTAACCTCTCATCTCCAACTGGTTTCAGAGTTTCAGTAAGTCGGCAACTATTAAACTAAATCATCAAGGTCATAGGTTATATCTATCTGAGCTACACTCTGTACAAGCATCCTAATGTACTCTAGTCACCTAAATCTTAGCTGTAGTAGAGAGCGTAGAGTATTTACTGCACCAGTATAAAGCAGTATGTGTTATTGTGTCCTTCCTTTAACTTAAGGTGACCAGACGTCCCCGATTTTCGGGGACAGTCCCTGATTACAGTGTGTTGTCCCCGATGAACAAGTGTCCCCGAAGATGTCCCCGATTTGTCAAAATGTTCAGGAATTTCGAAAATATCCCACATTATTAGTAAAATAATTGTAAAAACAAAATTTAGTCAAGTGTGTAGTCGCAGAACGGAACTAACCAGTATTTCAGGTGGGCCAGTGTAAAGTGGAAACACTGTTAAAATATACTAGATCGATCTTGCCTAGCACTCTTTCGTAAAGTAAGTAAATTTCATCTAACAAAAAGCTACATTTTTTAAAATAAAATTGATTTAAAAAGTGCTTCTAAGTATCACCATTTTACATCTAAGCACCTTAGGCACTTGAAAACTTTCCAAAGGGGAGGGGGTGTACCCCCTCCCCCATATCAGTCACGCAATAAATGTCCCTGATTCCAGTCAGGAAAATATGGTCACCTTAGCATAGTACTACTAATAGTACTAGTAGGGCTAGTCTCACTTTATGCCAAGTGGTTAACTTACCTACGTGCCTGACGTGAACGTCGTCAAACTACCGTGCTTGTCATAAGAATATTGTTTTGGACTGAGCCTACCTTAGTTACACCTAGCTGTTTAGCATGTCATGTTCATAGTATTTCCTGCTCATTGTATTCGAGTCGACGTTCGCGGAGTCAACAAGCGAAGTGTGTGCGTGACTGCGAGGACTTCCATCCTGCTTTCTCTATTGATGCTCACCATGGACAAACCACCAACTAGCATAGGCCTGCTATATTCTTCTTTCTGGTTAGGCCTCTGGTGTGGTATGCAACTGACGGGAATCCAAAGTGATACACGAAACCGTATAGGTTTAACAATAATGCATCATATTTTAATACATCGATGCCAGGCGCTGGGCTCTAAATAAGATATCTATTTAGAGATCAGTAATGCCAGGTATGTATAAATTTCTGTGATGCCAGACTACAGAAATGAATTTCTCTGATCGACGCATAGTACCACGGAAGTATTATACGAATACACCCGTTCATGTCAGCCCACATCGAAAAGGGTGCATCAGAATTATATAAAAGCCAACAGAGCCGTTGGAAAAGTACGGTGTGTTGCATCATAACTATGGTTCAATGATATACATTAAATTGATCGATTAAATAAAGCATTTTACCGTATTACTTGATTGACCAAAGGTCTACCTATATCATGATATGCGTTAAATAATCTCTCTCAACTGAACCTTTGTCCATCTATAAATCTTTCAATTCTTCATACTGAAGCTTTCAATTCATTATTGGCCCGCAGAAGAAAGGCCCGCCTAAGGCCCGCCCGCCTAAGAAAACACCTCGAAGCTTCGACAGGAATATTGTCAGTGTATGGATACTGAAATCATTGGTCTAGCCGGGCCTTAACTTAACTTAATAAATAAACCTTGTGGATGATTTACATTAAGTGAACTTGTAGAAAAAGCATATATGTACTTTTTCGCACTAAATGCCTTTCTGTGAGGCTCACATGTAAAACACTTTCCACTTTTTTCCTTTTTTTTTGAAACCGTGTCGCGAAAAAACAAATAACCAGAGGTGCCGAACCATGATCACAACAGACAAGTAATTGCTATCTCACAAAAAGTTGATTTCCATACAGCCTGTTCATAACCATTATGAAACCAGCTAGATGATATATCAAATCTTAATTTTAAAGTAATAATGGCGATACTTAATTTAGAGTTTTACTGTTTGAACTTCACGTTGACCACAATTGACGTCTCAACTCGACGAAAATTCTTTAATAAGTACTCTCCGTAACGTATTTCCGTCAATTGGTTTTACATTTATTTTACCTACGCTGATCTCATTTGACCTTTGACCAGTGTCAAGACATATATACTTTCATAACGCAGAAATTCCCATTTTTCAGTAGCCTTGATTACAATGGAGTGTTACATGCACACATGCGTTAACCCGATAACAAAAGAAATGATTTATATTGTTGACCTAATCCATTTCCAGCTTTGACATTGCTGAGATGGACGACGATGATTTGAATTGCTTTGGGAGGCGCTATTCTTTAATTAGAGAACAGTCAATTGTACGATATTCCCTCACAGAGCAGTATATGGAACAAGGCGTTATGCTCGAATATGTGCTTCTTGTTATACAAAGAAATTACTCTGTATGTAATCACTAAAGATAATTATTTAAATTACTTACCAATAGGTAGAAAGGCAAGAGTGCATAAGAACAAAACAGTAGCTGAAGAGGTAGCCATGGTTACCCAACTAAAGAAACAAATCAAATTGATTTAAAGGAAGACAATTTAATAGCTGTTAGCTAATGTCGGCCTAAGTGGAAAGGTTGACTGGAATTTATCCTCTAAATTGTCGAAAAGTCTACACGATTCAAGTTTCAAATGTTTCTCTGTAATAAACCTGCCTGACAGGAACGTGATCGGGAGCTCAAAATCTGGGATTTTGCCACCCGCGTAATCTAGTTTAAGGTAGTCTACCTCCAGATCTTGTCAACTACCTAATGATCACAGTTTGTTTCTGCTTTAGATGGGATTACTACTAAAGATTTAATTAATTTGCACTAAGGATAAAAACAGAGTTATAAAGTAGACGATACCATTTTAGGTTAAGGGAAACTTCAGTTCTCACCTTCAAGTGTTTCATAACAGCAGCTTAGATTTTAACGATCTTTGGCAACTCGCGCAGATAACATAATGTTTAAACTTTGGATAGCAGAAGTCTTGGATATTCATGTTATGCCAAACAGATAAAATAAACTTAGGCTATTACGCAATCGTAGATAATCTACAAAGCTTGGAAGTTACAAATACAAACTTGTTGATGCCATACGCTAAAACAGTATTATTCAAGCAAACGTCTTAAAATAAGGATTTGAAATATTGCATTTAATTGAAATCAATGATATTATATTAGTTTCAGATTAATCGACAATAGAGGCATTACAAATAACACACAGTGGATGTATATGAACTAAGTTGAATGAACGAGCGCGGGTACAGGATGTATATTGGAGAGGGATGGGGTGTCAGACGTTTAAGAAACTCTCGATTAAAAACTCCATGGCTTCCAAGATGCAGCAATGTAAGCTGTAAGAACACGATTTGTAGAATGATTGCAGCGTAAAACTGTGTTTTTTCCCTACTGATGTAGTTATTCCCCTTTCCTTACTGTTAGAGTATCTTGTAGGTGATATGCTCGATATCATTGTTCTCTTGATAATGTTTTTGTTATCTTTTGTGTTTTTTTTTATATTTTCAGTTTTCAGTAACTGTTTTTAATTAGTGTTTCTTTATTTTAAATAGAGCACGGTCATGATCAAAACATCGACTAGTAATGCGGTGTGACGAAGACTAACACTTGTGCACTGTACGTTGTGATGATGTACCATAGTGTCTACTATTAAGTGATCTGCATTACACGATGCATCTGAGATATCAGTTTCATGCAGTCAGTTCAGTGTAGGCCGTTATGTATGCATAATGTATTATCCACTCAAATTAACTCGTAAAAAGTTTGTTATCTGGACATTAAATGCCACTGATAGTAAGCTTGCCGTAAAAGCAAAGAATAAAGTCCAGCTAAGCCTATCTTTATCGAAAGACAAGAGTATTGTGGCTTCCCATGTGGTCTTACACAATTTGAAAATAATAATGAACTAAAATGTCAAGTAAATGGTTCCATCTCTTTATTCATATTGATAGCTTACTCTTATTGGTTCATGATGGTCTGTTTCCATTCCCGGAACCAGTATATTGTTTCGTACATAGGCTTAGGTACAGCGTACAATTACGATGTAGAAACAAAAAAATTACAAAGGTAAATAATGGATTTCAACTAGATGTTATTAATATTAAACTGCTCTATCCTAAACTGGATCAACTGCATTCACTTATGTCATATAATAATAGGAAATTGAATGAATCCTTCTTAAATGATAGCTTTCATGACCATGATATAAGTGTACCTAGATGTACTGTATTTCTATTCGTAAAGATAAACCCGATAAAGAAGGTGGTGGCCCTGTTATCTATGCTAAAGACGACCCCACCCCCACCCCACCCCCATATAGAAGACGCACTGAATTCGAAGTAGATATAGCATCGGAGTAATATGGTTGGAATTAAAATTAATGTATCGTATGAACCTTTTATTGTGTGTATCATATCGTCCACCCAGTGCTAAGGCAGAATGGATTGATATCTTTTATTGTGTGTATCATAT
>JAAAKB020098544.1:0-13150 GCA_010014835.2 Apostichopus leukothele | reverse complement strand
TGGGGGGGGGGGGAGGGGGGGGGGGGATAAATAAACATTTTTGGAAGAAATTACAGATTAGGCATGAATAAGAATATTATGTTTGGTGACGTCACGAATCGTTCAATCTGATTAACTTTCAGATTTCATTAATTCGAGGAATATTGGGATAGATTTGTCAAGAATTAGAATCAGGAAATGAAATTCTAAGCAAGGAGTTGGATACCGTCTTGTCGTATTACGCCATACAATAATATCCACATTGTCATTCTTTTGTAATGAAAATAAGGGAAACCTTCTGTAAACTCCTTCAAATGTTGCTACATTCTGACAGGATGATCCATAAATATTCAAATGACACTCCAAGATTCAAGTGATTACAACAACAACAACAACAAAAACATTTGGCTGACCCTATAATTGGCGAACTATTCACTTTCTAAATTTGTACAGAAAATTTGTTTGCAACGAAATAAACATAAACATGATTTATTGGTCATTTGTCAACCGTTACAGCTCAATTTTCATCTCTCCCGTCCAATTAGAGTTTTGTTTCAAGTACCTACGGACACCTAGTCTATTTGCGCCATAATCGGTACCCTTTGCAGTTTGTTGTGTGTGATAAACTCGTTCAAAATCTGTTCAATTTTTTTTTTCAAAAAGCTCTTTTAGTTTCCAAGAAACACACATTTGGAAAGTCTGGGAAACTCATTAAAATATGTTCAAACTATGACGTGGAGTGTTGCGCTTATCAAAATGTCTTATTTTAGCCCTTAATAACGTAACCCCTAATTAGTACACATACATCATTCGAATAATGTGATGTTCCTCTTTTCAAAGTTGACAGTAAAATATTTTCGAAAAATACCCTTAGACCCAAAACCTGTGTTCGGTGTCCTTGATACGAAAGTTGTAAAAACAAAGGAATAATATAACAGAAAATTTAGGCAGTCACTCCTTTCTACATCATCAATGTGCATAATTAGCCAATGTTTATTCATAAATGAAACTAGAATTAAGAAAAGACTTTTATAGTGGTCAATCTTTGATGGATTTAGATGGGAGTTGCAGCTATTTTCATGATTTCTAATGCCTATTAGCATGATTAGGACAATGTTGTTCATGAATGATGTTCAAGAATTTAATTTTCATGTACTTAACTTATTGGTAAACTAGGGAACTCTATTTTCCAATCGCTGAAGGTTGTTTATACCTGGGGATGGTTTTCGTTCAAATGCATGTATAGTTCAAGAAGCAACGGGTTGACAAGAAACTCTGATTAACAAAATCCCACAACTTGCCCACTTAATTGGACGTTAACTCATCCAAAGCTTTTTTTTATTGCATTTTATAGAAGTAAATGACCTTATTCTCTGATTTTAATTGTGTAAAACAACAACAACAACTCCAATAACCAAAACATGACGGATTCTTCCTTAAAGCAAATATATTATATCAAAGAGGCTTTTACTCAGAATATTTCACCTCCTTCATCTTGGATTTCTCTGTGTACATTCAAAAAGAGCTCGTTAGTTAGAATTGGTTTTACTGGTATTTAATGTTGAGTTGAATCGGCAATTTACCGTATGACCGTGTATGCACGATGTACCCACCTCATTAAAATTAAGAAATGCCATGCATTTCGACCAGCTTGGTTTTCTTTATGTTCTTATAACCTATGACATGTGTACAAAATTGTTACAAAGATTGCTTCCACATATTGAATCAAATTTTGAGAAAAATATAAGATAATTACTGATTTCATTGCCACGACGAATAACTGCTTATTTCTATCGTTTGCTTGTTGAAAAAAAAACAAGAGCTTTTGTAGCATTTGTCAAGTCATTACAAAGCCTATTCGGGTTCAATTACCAAAATGAAAAATAATAATAAATTAATAAGTAAATACATAGACGAACGTAAAATTGATCAAGAACGTATTTCAATTCATAGACAAGGTGCCAAACGTCTTTATTTACAGACCAGCCTTATACTTTTGACCACGATTAATTTATTATAACTATGTAGTTTGTTTATTCTCTCATTTAGGAATGAAAATATTCCTTTGTCTTTAAGCTAATATCCATTTTAAGTATGTATACAAAAATGAAAGAGAGAGAGGTGGAGAGAGAGAGGTGGAGAGAGAAATAGAGAGATGAACTTCTCTCACGGTATACGCAATCATAAAATTCAGCTTCGATTTGCATGATGACATGGTTTAATTACAGCAATTCGACCTTAATTCACATCTCAATAAAATAAACTGTCGATAGAGAGAACAAAATCTTCTTTAACTTCTCCTCTTTTTCTACTATTTTGTTGTTGTTGTTGGATAAAAAGTATATGCCTGTGCGACCTACCACCTAGGGTCGACGCCATTATGAACTTACGCATATTCTAAAATTGCCATGAAGTAGCGCCTAAGCGTTAACAGCATGGTATAGAAACAACCGGCAAAACCCAAGCTTCCCTGCAGCGTCAAAACTAATTCTTTATTTTTGTCTTCTTGTAGCCAGCAGCCATACACTACCACGTTTTTTGTTCTTTCTCGTTATAAGAGTCTCCATCTTCATTTTTTTCTTCTTTTTGGCTTATTCTTCTTCTTCTTCTTCTTTTTTCATCCTTTCCCCCCTCTTCTTCAATTTTAGCAATCAAAGCACTCAACCGAATCCTCTCTACAACTCTCGGCCAATAAATCTCAAACCATTAGGCCAAGAAGCCTACGTTCTCGTCATAAAACTAATAATTATGCTGCGATGAAATTGGATACACCAACAAACGGGACCATCTTTTTTCTCACAAATTTACCTCTGTGTATGGATATAAAAGGTTTTGATTGTTGGTTGTATTTCATGGAACGCCGTTTGAAGCCAAAAAAAAAAAAACTTGTTCTCGTTGTTGATTAAATGGTGTCAAAGAAAGATGGCGTAATTGCCATCTTAGCATTGATTGCACTTGGTAGCTCAACCTTCTGACGTTCCGTCTTCTTGGACGATAAATTTGTCAGGTCTAAATTGTTCGTGATTAGAAGCAGTCGAGTCGATGCGTTCATGCTCGAGACGAAATGTCAGGATGAGAAAATTCCTTTTTTTTTCATCTTCTTCTTCTTTTTAATGTTAACTGTGGTTTGATGAGGCAAGACATTAGACACACAACCACAGAAACGAAGCGAATTTTTGAATATATATATATATATATTTATATATATATATATATCATCAGATTACAATTACACCTGTTGTTTATTTTTGATCATAGACCGTCTTCATCAACTGTAATGATAAAAGTTTTTTTTATGTAAAAAATTGTTAAAACTAGTCTATAGGCTGGCGAACAACAAATCAAGATTCACAGATTTGTTGTTTTTTTGGCAGTGATTCTGCGCAACCTTGATATAAGTAAGGGGTAGTTACATAGCAGCTCCTCTGATGTAAGCCATGTGAGGCGGTTACGGCAGTTCTTAGTCCTACTTTCATAGTACAAATATGATATAAACATGTGCCACATTAGCCAGTGCAGAAAACAGAGCCTACGCTACCCAACCAGATATTAAAGAGTGGTAGGCTACCACGGACCATTAAAAGCATATGCAAAGTACAAGACGCTAAAAGGAGACACACGAATTTCAATATACGTAAACTTTGTTGTCCGACAGAAAGTTTTCTTTTGTTTTATTTGTCCACACTGTTAATAACCTGACTACTGTCAACCATCCATGCGTTCTCGTTCTTTCAAATATGTGTATATGGATACGAAAGACGTTGACGGTTGGTTGTATTTCATGGAACGCCGTCTGTCTAACAACAAACTAACATTTCTCACCTATTCATATCAAGAATGATAGACAAATGCGAAACACGAAATTAAACCAAACTTTCAGAAACTTCCCAAGAGAAACTAACATTTGACTTAACCTTTGAAGTCACATGTTACCGGGTGTTGTATTTTTTTTTGGGGGGGGGGGTGGTCTCTTTGTCTCCCTTATCTCAACCTCCACTATTTATGGCTACTGTTTATAACGTTTCATACTTGACGTGATTCATAGAATATAGAACCCAGTCGTCTGCTTGACTGGTATAACGACCTGCTTAATAAATAAATAACTAGTTTTCTATTTTGACTGATTAAAGACACATTATCTCATTCAAAACGACTGTTCTCTTCAGTCTACAGGTAGCTACATTGAAACGATGTTTTGATGTGCATATTACATCAAGGTGCTCCATGCAGGTAACATATACTTCTGTGGTTGACATGTTTGTGCATGTACACATGATCAAAGAGCTAAGTATCGGTAAAATGTAACCAGCAAAAAAAGATGAATTCCAAAATTTGCAATATAATACCAGCTATTCTAGGAATACCATAAATCATACAGCATTTCTTGTTCATTATAATAAGCTATAAAAATGGAACCAACTTTAAGGAAATGCCATACGAACAGATGATACAAAAGAAATTGTTGTGGAACATTTGTAAAATCGACATCATTGTTGAGCGTATACATCATTGTTACATTGAGACGTACATGCCTATCCGTACGAAAACGGGTTTAAGGAATTATGTCATCACAAGAGGTTACATCTAAATGAATTATCCGACTCAACATGTAATTTTAAGTACTATGGAAACCTACCCCAATTTTGCCCCATATTCAGTAAACATTTGTGGTGTGTGATAATCTCATTCAAAATCTGCTGATTTTTTTTTTCTTCAAAAAGCTCTTTTCGTTTCCAAGATATACATCACATTTGAAGTTTTGATAAATCTGGGAAACTCAATATATATGTGCATACCATGACGTGGAGTGTTGCGTTCATCAAAATTACTTATTTTAGCCCTAAATAACTTACTGTACAAGCCCACAATATCATTTGAATAATGTGATGTTCCTCTTTTCAAAGAAGACAGTAAAATATTTCCAAAAAAACCCATTAGACTCAAAACATGTATCTGTTCAGTGTCATTGAAGCGAAGGTTGTAAAACACAAAGGAATAACATAACAGAAAATTAGACAGTCACTCGCTTCTACACCAACAATGTGCATAATTAGCCAATGTTTATTCATGAATAAAACTAGAATTAAGAAAAGACTTGCACAATGGTCAATCTTTGATGGGAGTTGCAGCTATTTTCATGATTTCTAATGCCTGTTAGAGTGATTAGGACAATGTCGTTCACAGGTGTCCGTGGACCTTTAAGATTTGCATGTTTTTAAGTGACCACAACATTTGATATTTGGTCCTGATACGAAAACGAAATCAAACTTTGTAAGTTTATAGATAATATCTCCTCCTTCTTTGATAGTTTCTTTTCCATGCTCCTACATATGCAGCCCCAATACCTGTTTTAATGGGATTAGCGTGGATAATCTGCAATCTATAGAAAGAAATACACTTTGGAAGAAACTGATAAGTTCATGTTCATGTGTCTATCTTTTTGAGTGGATTATGAATGATTGTATATATATTATCCAACGTGACAAGTCCATTTAAAAATAAAAATATAAAATGACATTCGAGCAACTAAAATAACGTATAAAGTCAATCAAAGAATTTCGTGTTGTCAGTACAATGCTTGAAGACCTCTGGACTGCCGAGTTGTACACATTTGTGATACCAACTGAACACACACATAAGGTATGCGTTTATTTCCGGGTTAAAACGATGCATGCAACAGAAATGCGCGGCGTACACGGCTTGTATGTCTCTTTCAAAGCATTGCATTTCATTTTTTGTAGCTACCAGCAAATATAAAATAGGTACGGTCTATTAAAATAAACTTAATGTTAAGAAATATTAAATTTAATTTAATGACTGATACAGAGAAATTACTTTCATATTATAGGCCTATATTATGAAATATAACAATGTGAAAAGCAGGTTTATATGCTTTTGTTTCATTTGTAGAATTATAAACATTTTTCTGATCTTCCCATGTGATTGGCTTTATTTCATGATTTTAGTGACTTCATTCAATGCAGGCCATTAAGCCTGACTAGTCACGATTTTATTTCAAATAAAAAGAGATCAAAAGTTGAACATTTCTGATTGGCATTGTTTTAAAAACAGTCTGTTACTCAATGTGACGAAATCTTGAAAAATGATTAAAAACTTCACTAGTCGCTGATTAACTTTCAAGAGCGGTCTGCTCTCTTATAGATATTATCATCGAATGATGGTTTGTAGAGTAATTAGTAAATAAAAACATACATCAGGAACCTTTTCGATATATTTCGAACAGTTTATGCTAAATTATTTTGATATGGAACCTGTCCATTTGAGCTATTGTGAAATGGACCGAAGAAGGTATCAAATTGTGTCGAAAATGTTAGCAAAAACGAACAATTTCAAATTCATCATTGTAACATTGATGGCATAAAGTCTTTATCAGGTCCCTTTGTAATGATATAGAACAGCGGACATTTTATTGTGGACTAATGAGAGGAATATGTTACACCTGTTTGCTTCAAGTTCACTCTTGGTTCAAAATATGCCAGCGTCAAATGTTACCCTGGAAAACGATACATAGGAATTGAATGCCAATTTTCTCCAGGATGCCAAGGTACTCTCAATAGAGTACCCATTCCTCGTTGAATGAGTACAACTAGCATATCCTGAAGATTAGAAGTGAAGAAACATGAAAGTCGTAAGAAAAAGATTGCCAAACAATTATTTACACACAGTTAAAAAATAGGCTATATATTATAATCATATATGCACAGTCCAAAATAGGCTGCACAGTTCAAAATAGGCTATATATTATTACACACTTCAAAAATAGGCTATATATTATTACACAGTTCAAAAATAGTGTATATATTATAAGCCTATACACAGTTCAAATAGGCTATATATTATTAGCCTATACACTGTTCAAATATGATATATATTGTTAGCCTATACACAATTGAAATAGGCTCTATATTATTAGTCTATAATACTGAAATGCTAAAATTTGTGTCATGAAGATTTTGAAACTTGTAACCATATTAGCATTCGTAGCAATTTTGTCTCACTATGTAATCTCTTTAACCAACAGAATTAACAACAACAGCAACCAAACACACACAAGAATATGCCAAACAAAAAAACATGCAAGTAAACACTACACTGCTATATACTGCACAATAGAAAAATGATATTTAATTTGACTTTTGTTTGTGTGTCTATTAGCAGGCCTATTCTTCAATTTGATATTTTTCTTCCAGATAAGCCGTCGATTTCCCACCGAATGCTGTTTTCCCTTGCAAGTATTCGTCCTTATTTCCTGTTGACGTCAGGGTTCAAACATGGAAAACACCGTTTTTTTCTGTCACACCCAATGCGATGATATAAAATATAAAAAGATCTTAATAATCACTCATCATTCACATGTTTACCTGTGTGGTGTGAAACTCAATCCCGGAAGTGCAGCTTCAACCACAGGAAGTAATTCACGTGTAGTTCTTTCAGGTCACGGCGGTGGCAGAAAGGATCTACGCAGTTGCGTCTTTCGATAATAACATATTTTGCAGAGAGTATATCGAAACGTTGAGTTAATATTCAAATGTTGTGTGATATTATCGATACTTATCAGCAGCGGATGAAAGTTGAAGTTGGGATAATGAAAGTAGAAACTGAATAAACTTCCCGCAAAAAAAAATACGCACATCAAAAAAATATGAAATGTCGAAATTGAAACATCGATGTCAGTTTGCTCAAGACTATTGTACTTTAACTCACGAACGGACCTCTAGCCATAACCACTGGATCATAAAATAGTGTGTCCCACATTTTCTCACTTACTTGAAGTAGCGAAACCTTCATAAACGGTTTGCAATGAAAGGACTTTTGAAGCGGCTATAACGATCCCAGGGTTTCACCTGGGTCCGCCCTAAAAAGTCACCCAATGTGGAACCTGGACACGAAAACCACACAACTTGATCCCCTGTCAATCCCCAGTCCCCCTTACATCGAAACTGTACTCAAGCAATTATTCACAAGTCCCTTTGACATGGCATAAATATAAACACACACCATTAATGAGCAGTTAAAACTGATGTGTGTTATAATTTCCCTAACACGTGATACACTTATGACCAGTTTCAATATACAGAGAAGGAATTACAATTTAATTATACTCTATAGCTCGCAAACCTATATGCGTAACGATTGTCTGGGCTAACCAGACTATATATATACGTGCATTGAAAGGTTCCGCTCATATTTTGCGCGCACACAATTTAACAGAATGTGGATGAAGCTTGATTGCAAAACGCTTGAAAATCTACAACTTGATTCACCATCTTAAACGACGTATACTTATCAGTTACAGATACGAACAGATGTAACTGTTAATGATTTAACTTTTACATATACAGTGTTACTAACACAGGTAGGTTTTACCTGAGTGACGGGCACTCACCTTTATCAGTTCTTAACTGATAAAGCTATGAGAATCGGGAGCGTGAAATTATCGTAGACTTACCCAATTTATACAGTTGAATGATTTCGGCGTAAACATCAACTAGTAGACGACTTGGAAAATTTTATGAAGGTGTTTAACCTGGCGAAGGGGATGGAATGAAACTTCGAGCGGTAAATGGTAATATACAAATAACTTTGAATTGAGGAGCCAAACCACAAAGTTACCTACAAAATGTCTGACAAAATCTACCCTCTGAATATTACGTTAAACAATTCCAGTATTTGAAAGTTTTTCAACTGGGAAGGTTTTAATAACGATTTATTTTAATGTTTCCTTCTAATTCGAAAAACACGATTGTGATTAGTTTGTATATATTATACAAGACTGTAACGAGGTCGAAAACAAATTAAAATAGAAAAGAGGAAATAAACATATAAATAAACAAAGAATTCATTTTACTTTATAGTCTGTATCAGTAGGTGACTATCTAAGCTCCTCATTACTTGAAAGGACAACACACAAACACACACACCCACTCTCTTTCTATCACACACATACAAACACAAACCCCACACACACATTTGTATCTATACACCACAACACTTTCGAGGTCACCAAAGGCGTAACATCATTTCCCTGTTAAGCGTAGAATAAATAATTTTCAGGTAATCCGTGGAGTCAATGTTCGTTATCAGTTTTGGCACACTTCACTTCATCGAAGCATAACTGGAAAATGCTTCCTCATGTCAATATTTATCGCTGATTCCTCGTTATTCTTAAGTATATAGTAATAGTATCCTCTTCGTGTTATAGCAATAGGCCTTGCATATACCGGTACTTGGTGTTAAAAAATATTCGATAAAAAGGGATGATTATTTATGGCGCTGCGTAAGCGTTTCTTCACAGTTCCTGGTTATTATACACACATTAACACTTCCTTAACATTGTTACTTTTGTAAACATTCTCGACTACCGAGCGTCTAATTAAAATGATCGCATTACGCGCAAAATGTTATGTTGTTTGCAATAAGTCCAGTTTTGGTTTTCCTTGGGGGTTGGTGGACCGTTACTTCGGATTTTGATCCCATTGACCTACAACCACCACAATACACACCGTTCCCTGGATTGGAAAGTGTGTCAAACAAATCCATAAAAGATCAATCTGAATTGAGAAGTTTGTTTAGACGCGATTCATCTCCAGTAAACGGCGGACTTGTATTTATGTGGTTCAAGATTAGCTAAATCTATCGTGTCAATATCATGCTCTTTATAGCTTGTGTTGGTTGTCATATACCCACTCCTACTAGAGAGGTGTCGAGTGGCTCACAAAAATATGACAAGTCGGTCAATTGGATTTAGCGGTAAAAGTAAATATTTACTCACAGTATTATTTTTATGCAGGCAAATTCTAATTGGGGCAAACAAAGTCATAAAACATGTGTATAGGTTATAGCTTCAATATTCACATAGGTCAGTACGTCACAAAAACGATTCTAGTCAAGCATTCTGAAACTGTTCAGAAAAGTACACTCAATTAGGGAGTCAACTTATAGTTTATCGTGTGTGGATTGGTTTGCACAAGACCTATAATCTGAGTGTGTATTACTTGCTTGTATATGTTAGTATAGCCTACCGTATCTTTTACTTCTAGAAGTCAGCTCAAGACCATGCATTTTCTCTGCAACATCTCACAAGATGGTATTACGTAACATAAATGGATTTTATTCTTTTCAGTTTATGCTTAACACACATATGCGTAATGCACTACTTTTTCAAGGTACGGTCTAAACGGACTTTCGGATGCTTTACTTTTCTAAATACACAGTGAATGATGATAAGACGGTACTTGGCACTATATAGATGGCGCCCTTGCAAATACAGTTTACAGAGAGGGTTCTAGTTGCGCTCTACCTGCCTGTGTTGATATGGGATTTCACATCAGTAACTTAGTGAATGGCATCTCTTATTCATGATATGTTCATGCTAAATGTCAATCTCTTCACCCAAATACGATTGCATATAAATATATATGAAAAGATGTTCTTTGTGTTTGAAGTGTTTTTCTGAAATCGTTAATAAGTACAACATCCATATGGCATAAATTGAAAATTCGTTAAACAAAGATAAAGATGTGGTAAATGCGGTGATATGTGTAAAGCTCAGCGCAAGAATGGATTAAATAATATGTACTCCTGAAACATCAAGACCAGTACAGGCTACCATTTAATGCATATCATTCAGAACAACTCAACGGTCGCGTGATAATTACAATTTTACTTTTCGTCAGAACTCAGCATACGTCAGAACTCAGCATACGTTACGGTACTTATGTCTTGCAATTTTCCAAAAATATATTTTGAGTGCTGTTGTTTTTATTTTGACGCTGTGGTTTTAAATTCTGAAAAGGTGTGGAGTTGTAAAAGTCGAGATAACTGTAAGACTTTCCTAAGTTGTACATCTCTATGAATTGACTTGGTTGCGTTGTGTAAATTGCTGGTTTCATGACACGATGACAACTGTGTGTAGCATATACGGAATGCTGTATTATTATTCACATTTAAAACGAGAAAATACGGTAACCTTCTTGCAAAAACAGTAAGCAAGGCATGACGATCGGAATGAAGACTGACTTGTTAATACATTTTTCTCTACAGCGTGAGGTGTATTGTGTTACAAGCATTTTTAAGTACATCTTTCATATGACTTAGATACTAGAAACTCACAACAATAGTTAATTCTGTTGATTAGTTGAGGCTCATGTGAAATGATAAATGGAATATACTTTTGGAAATAAGTTTCTGCATGTGATTAATACCAATAAAAGGTGTCATGGCCACGACATCTTTAGAATCGAATTGAATGATTAATTACTCCCTGACTAATTAACTTGCTGAAGAAAATACCAATTTGTTCAATTGCTTCCTTTTCTTGAGTATTACTCGATAGATTTAGCAAACTTACCATAAGCTGGAAACAAAGCAAAATATGCCTAAGGATAAAACCGTGTTGGATTAACCACCTGTGCTTCTACCAGAACATGTGTTAAAGTGAACACGTGATCACGTCATAGGGCTTTGCAAAGTAGCGCAACTGATTCAAGTAAGGTACAGTGATCCTGTATAGTGGGTGTGTATCATGTATCACAACTGATACAAGTTAGGTACAGTGAACACGTGATCCTGTATAGTGGGTGTGTACCATGCATGTATCACAACTGATTAAAGTAAGGTACAATAAACACGTGATCCTGCAATAGTGGGTGTGTATCATGTATCACAACTGATTAAAGTAAGGTACATTGAACACGTGATCCTGTAACAGTGGGTGTGTATCATGTATCATAAATGATTAAAGTAAGGTACAATAAACACGTGATCCTGTATAGTGGGTGTGTATCATGTATCACAACTGATTTAAGTAAGGTACAGTGAACACGTGATCCTGTAATAGTGGGTGTGTATCATGTATCATAACTGATTAAAGTAAGGTACATTGAACACGTGATCCTGTAATATAATGTACGATGTATCAGAACTAATTCGAGTTTAGTGTGTAATACCAAAACAACCAGGAGATCCCTGACTATTAATGAGCTTTTAAATATTTTCATGGCCGCTTCAAATGGCAATCTTAATCACAGGAAAATTAGAGGATAAAAATCAAGCTTACCGATGGCATAAATGGATATTTGTAGTCGAAAAGAAACTGAAATTTAGCAGGAGCCGGCTTACATTACTAAGTGTGATAGGTATACGTGTCTTCTAAGGGGCCAGACTGCACTAGATTGTCGGACGACGCCAGTTCCTCCACTTTTACAGTGTCCTATAGTTGACAAGATATAAGCTGCAAGGAACGGTATGGGTACCTGAAAACAATATGTTACTGCAATCCATCAAAATTACACCTGGAACAATGACACTACATATATAGTTTCAAATGTTAGCAACTGAAATTAACATTAAATTTGTCAGTTAATGTATCGCTAATTAGTTGCAGCCATCTGGTTTCAACTGGCAGCATACAATCACTTAGATTTCGGCATTCATCTTTAGTAACACTGAGGGGTTCAGGGGGTATCTAATAATGTGTCATCACACTGCAGTTATAGCAACACAAAATACAGATTTTTAGCAATACCAAACTGCTTGCCGATAGTATCGCTGGGATAAGAAATGTGTTGTAGCAGTGACTCTAGCCACAATTATTTGTGTTCAAAATAAGATACAAATCGCAAGGGCGCATGTAGGACGATAGGGAAGAATAACTGGTGAAGAAAAATATCTACAAAGTACACCCTTAGTACATTAAACAGCAAAACAGACAGAGAGAGAGAGAGAAATGACTTGACTAAAATGAAAGCAGATGTAATAATGCACTCCAAAAACAAGTGCTCTAAAGGACGTTTTTATAACTGTTGATATCCCATATTGCAAAGGAAAATATTTAAAAAAGGAGACATAAATATATCGAATTTCCATAAACCACACATTCCTTACAATGTCGTTAACGACAGGTATTTACCTAATATTGCACCAAAACAGAACTAGTATTGTTCGATACAGGTGACAAACCCCTACAGTGGAATTACGACCTTCCTTACCGGTTTCGAACGGTTCCAGCGTCCATATAGCCTAGTGGTTAGGGTGTCCGCATATAACGCGGGAGGCCCGGGTTCGAACCCCGGTGAAGGCTGGAAGGTTTTCACAGTTCTTGATATTCCAACTCATTACGATATCAATTACACACACACATTATATATAT
>JAAAKB020098327.1:0-13154 GCA_010014835.2 Apostichopus leukothele | reverse complement strand
TCCAAAAAAAGACCCCTCCCCCAGGCCGGCCATCAGTCTTCAGCCCCCCCACTCAAAAGTACTTTCCTACGCCACTGATAGCATCGATTCATGATACATTTCTACGACCTGCAGTTGCAGCAATCACAAGTCAACCACATTTCATTTCTTTCTCAGGGTTTACAGCTAAGACTTTGCCGAACTGATATGTTTTTTTTTAAATCTAGTAGTAAAGTTGACTTCAGAGCTCTTACGATGGAAAGTTCCATGCCATGTATGTACAGTAGTTGAGTAAACTAGATTCTTTTGTCATTTTGGATAGTTTCCGTTAGTTTAGACTTTATATTTCACATCTGTCTTCACTTATCTCCACAAACATGCATGGTAATGTCAGTTCTAGGCAGAGGACAGCTGTTGAGATGTTCTCTTAAAAGGAATTGCTTGTTTTTGTACTGGATGTATATCTGAATTTGTTATGAAATATACAAATGACATATACTATATAACACAGGGGGCTAGGCTTACTGATAAAGGCAAACATACTTCCCTAATTGTACCTTTTAAAATTTTCCAAAGCCAGGTAACATTCAGGGGAATGAATGCTATAAATATGTAAATCAGACAATGTTCTTTATTAAACATTACTTTACAAGTAAAGGATATGCATTAGAAGTGTAAAGTTGATAAAACCATATCAATGTTTGCTTCCAAATTTCACTTTTGTACAGTAATACTGTTAAATATCTCATCTTTTCCTGAACCAACAAGGTTTAAACAATCTCACTATTTCTAACATCTAGCAAGTGTAACGTAACTGTCACATAGAGTGATAAACCCTGAATTCCTTTGAAGCAAACGTATTACACATAAGTGATAAAACTTTGTACCACCTTCATGAACATCACACCCAGATAGTTTGCTTACTAGTATAGCATTGCAAAAGTTTGCAAAAGAAGTTTCAAACATGAGCACAGTTTTATCCTTATTTTGTCTCTTCCACATCTGTTAAACCCTTGACTTAATGAAATTCCCAAATTTCATCCTTTTCTACTAGTTCCAAAACACATATTGTTAATTTCAGGTAAAAAATATCGTTTAATCAGTTGAAATGACCATGACGACCCTGCCCCTTCCAATCTCCATTCCAAATGGGTCACCTGTTTAATACTACTTCTACCACTTCTGGTGTGCTCTTACTAACTGCCCAAGAGTGGTTGCCTTGACTACCTTACAGCTGACTGCACCAGTCTGGTAGTTATCTTCAAGACTGTATTAAAGAATTGTGTACAAACACACCTGAAACAAACACTGCATGTTCCATATGTACCTGTTAATTAATGCTTACTTATTGATATCAGACAGAATCAAAATCAAATGCAACTAAAACCAAAGCACGATGTTTCAACTAGAGACATCAGTCGCCCTGTTTGCAACTTTGATTAAGTTTGTATCTTGTCAGCACACCATGCAATGATGTTGGCTGTAAGTACTAAAGCTTGGTTAAGAAAACAAAACTCAGGCAGTTGTTAGTACCTTCGGTGAAGAAGTCAGATCCATGGCGGTTAAGTCTGATGAGTAGTGTTCAGGGAAAGTTGGAAACAAAGATATTTCAAAAAGCAAAGAGAGAGAAGAAAAAAAAAGGAGTTGTTCATGCTAATGCAAGAAAAGATAACTGAGCCAGCAGACCTTGCGTAGGTAATGTAGAATTCTGGTTTTGTGTAGATTTATGACTGGACTCTGTAAAAGGAAAGGATTCGCAGAACAAAGTTAAACCCCCACTGATCTTGAAGACTCCGATCTGTACAAGTCAACGAATTACTGAGCTTTCCAGTTTTTCTGTACATTTATATATGTTCCCTGTACAGAAGTATTCTGCGAAAGCACCTTTCCATCAGTTTTCACTCTTTCAGTGAATCCAATGTAACTTTTAACAAATTATAACTAGTTTCATGAGCTTAAATGGTAAGTTGCAATACAGGATAACACACTACAGACTCAACTATTCCATTATCTGAATGAAAGTACAAATTTAGTAAAATGGAAGATTAAAATAAATATTTTGTTGCCTCTTCATTACTAGACGATACCAGACAATGGATGGGGGTGGGGGGGGGGCCTTAAAGCCCACATGAGTACTACAATAGATGTGTTAACTTCCCATGACAGACCAATCATATATGTTATGAGTATGTTCACCTCAGATAGACAATTTGCTACTTTCAATGATTTGACTCAATGGACTGCGAGGCCATCCATACATGTATTGAACAATGTTTGAAACAGCAGTACATTGTTTGTATTCAAAGAGCAGAACAAGTAGAAATATCCCCAGAAACGAACAAACCGCAGAAGAACGGTTCCTTACAGTATTAAAATGATTCCATCATACCTGCTACTGTCTTGTTCTAGATTTCAACAATCACTATGTGCAGAAAGGTATCTTTATTTGAACACCACAAAGCATACAACTCTCAGACAGTTTGTGTACTTTGTCTGCGAGGTCGCTTCTCTCTATATTGACATTTTTGAATTCTGAAGTTCCACCTTCTTACAAAGCATTCATAAAAAGTAACACAACTATGGAAACAAAAAGGGTAGTATATATACTGGAGAGTTGGGCAAGGGGAAGGATAGGGTAGGCTGCAGTCCATTCCGGTATATACTATCGTACAAAAGAGCACAGAACTAAATTAATATGTAAGTGTATGTTTAATACAGAAGAGAACAATGATAAACTAATAGGATGATCTATGGGTGTGAAATTATAACACTAACATACACAGGTAAACTAAAGCTGATTTGTATAAGTACAATGATATATAGTGGAATATTGTCAAGACATCAATCCTTTGGAAAAGGTAAATAGAAATCCTGATGAGGTGGAGTTAAGTTCGATTATGGTTGTCCTCTGGCAAGAACTTCTCTCTTCAAGATTTGCCATTCCAAAACCTTCAACACCGATATCAAAGTATCACAGACAGCTTACAGCTTATTTCTTTTTGCCGCTCAATTTGCACGAACTTGGAGAAGCTGTTACATTTTGACCGCGGCTGTTTTTAGAGTCATTGGGAGTCGTTATGTCTCCTCAGATACTAATCTGTTACAGTATTAAATGAAGCACTTCCTAAGGAAACAGAGCTAACCATTAGTTATACTTGCAAAGGTCCACACATCCGACCTAATTGTCTTATGTACCTTGTTATTACAAGCAAAGTTGCAGCCTATGGTGAGAATACACAGTGACTACTTGTTAACTATTGTGCCTAATACAGTGGTTATTTGAAGTGCTCCATGGGCTATATAACCTGGCAAAAAGAAGTTACATTAAAGTCTGATGTTGAATATTTAATCATAGAGCGCTCTTCCTCATAGCAAATAGATACATCAAAATAAACTTCCCCATTTTAAATTTTAATTTATAGCCTAATCCAACACCTACAAAAAGTTACACCAATCATTAGAACACCACAAATTAAACTTTAATTATATCCCAATCTAACACCTAGCAAAAGGTACACCAAATAAACTCCACCTTTGAAATTGTACTAATGGCCTAAGGTAACCCCTTAACCAGGACATGCAGAAAAACACAAAATAAATACTGATTGCAACACAAGAAAACAGTGTTTTTTTTTAAAAAAAGCTGTACAATATTCCCACAAGAATATTTTATTAGCAGCAATATATCCTACCGGTAACATTCCCTCAATTCAAAACTCTCTTGAAAACATAACTACATTATATATGTACGCATTGTTATCTATGTTAACATTGATAGCCGTCCAGTGAGAAGCACCTCAAACCAATGAAACACTAGTTCTTGATGACATATAGGTTTAGTGTGACCGTTTCATTCTAGCTCACTTATTACTTTATTTTGCTCACCAAACTGCTTCCCTCAAAAACCAAAGATGATCTCATGGCAATATCTCTAATTCAATATGACCCAAAGGTCAAAGGTTAACACATAATACATTAAGTTACAAAGGTCATGCAGCTATGGTATAGACCAGAGGATGAAAATGTTCCAGTCAGTGAGAGTAAAACATGCTGCTGATTTCTACTTACTTGAGAAATTCCTGGTGGCAAGCATTGTGGTGAGAATGGCTCCCTGAAAAAGGCAACAAACTTGTGAATTATAAGTAAAACAACAAACAAACAGCAAAGACTTTTTGGGGGAAGATCACTTAAGGAGCTATTCAGTGATATAGATTTTATTTTACCAACATCAGTGTACCTTGCGGGTGTCTTAACTATATCACAAGAGAAATTACTGTAGTAACTCACTTTTCATATCTTCTCAGTATATATATACATATACATACATATATACATGGAAGCTACTGTTAACACCTGCAAGTTGCCACCAAACCATTATTATATCCACTTCATATTTATTTAATCATATTTACTTTTATCATAGGTTAAGGCAGCATTATGCATCCCATTATAGACAGTTCTTCCAAATTCTAACAGACCAGCTGAAGGTGTTTACAAAAACATGTCTTTGTCCACATATGTTCACTTGCTGATCAAGAAAACGTGATAAATTACAACAATTATAGTTTTGCCAAAGATTTCTGTGGGGAAAGAAGTACCTGATCATAATATGAGATTTGTAAGGAACCTATCAAAGCTGAAGGAGATGATTTAGTTTGTCATCATCGGTGCTTGATTTGTGAATGTTTATAACGGAAAACAGAATGTGCCTTCAACCCAAGAAGCACATGCCATATTAACAACTAGATTTATGAGTAAAGTATGCAGCTAATAGAGCTTAATCCACATTCAACTGTTTCTCCACGGGTGGGCGGGTGTAAAAAACCAGCGGACTGTAAAAGGTTCCTCAAACAGGGAATATATTAATTCTAAATGTATCTCTGTTTACAGGAGCTTAAAGAAAACCAACCAGGGAAGAAATTAATATCTTAGAGATTCAGTTCCCAGCATATTGTAGAGAAGATCTATTGAGTAGGTAAAAGTCGGCAGTCCCTATAATAATATAAAATATTCTCTTTTTGCTAGGTTTTGTCAAGGATGCACATACAATTACTTCCAACAAGAATGTTCACATATTTACCAACATTGAAGACATTTATCCAACTTGGATAGTCTGAAATTAGTTCGATTAACTCGGTTCGGTTCATTGTCAATGGTAACCTACCATGCAACTCTCCTAGATATATGTAAGAACACAATAGTCTCTGATAACAGCTCTCTTACAGCCTCTCCCTTCCCTGCTGCGTTTTTGGTTTATATCGAATGAAACTGGAGCGTGATCCCTGGTTACACAGTATGCAAGCTAGGTACTGTGGATTCTGACTGGCGCCCCCAGCAAAGAAATGGCTATATAGGGGTCACCACCCACCGAGGGTTGGATAGCTCATGTTGGTAGAGTGCTGAGCTTGTAAACCAGAGGTTACTTTCTAATCCTATTCTAGCCATAACTTTTTGTTTTCATCATCTAGACTCTCCCAGCCAGTTTTCTATTATTCATTTACTTTACATGAGTTAGAAGAAACCAGTGTCATTATGACCATGGTAGAATATGATATGAAAAGATTCAGGTATGAATTATTCATAATGCAATCCAGATTTCCAAGAAGGACTACATGAACAAGCCTCTAGCAAAATGCCAACCCTCCAGTGATGTGACATCTGATGATGTTCAGGGTCTATGTGTATTACCAAGCATTTTAATTCCATTGAAAATTTGATGATTTACTTCATCTTAGACCACGGCCTGACAATAAAGACCTTAAAGCTTATTCCTTCCCAATTTTGTATTTTGAATGCAAATACTTCAATAACCTATGAAATATGGCATTCTCTCCATTATCCCAAATTTAAGGCTTTATCACACAGCTAAGCTTGAGTTTGAATTTTGTCAATTCCTCACGCAGGATAAATACGCTCGCTATTAGGGCTACTGTAAAAACGAAATACCTTCCTTTCGTTTATCCCCCTCGCCAATTTCGTGTTAAGTTTTCTGATAAACGATGACTGATTGGATCCTAAAAACTTAACTCGGTGACATCTTATACTTATCAAGGTCTTCTCAATTTCCATAACCAATATGGCAAACAATATATAAACAGCGAGCTGATACGGGCAATCATCACTTACTTTCAGTTTACGGCGAGCATTGAACTTCTTAAGACAATCAACAGTTTCTTGCCGATGCATAGCAGAGGCCACTCTTTCTCTTTGCTGTGAAAGGAAAAAAAAAAGAGAAAAACCCATCCAGGATAAATATTTCAGTGGCCTAACATTGACTATAGACACTTGAGCTTTTAAGTTGACAAAGATATGTCATGTGAGAAATGAGTATTTATTTGTTTTTAGTCATAGTTTGTTAAGTCGACTGGCGTTTAAAATAAGCTCATGTTTATGCCATGAAATACCATGGTCTATCGGGCTAGTTACTGTGTTATGAGAGATGGACACCATAAACCAGAATGAGTAAAATGGCCGACTAAGAGATATATACCTCACTAAACATACTACTTGGAAGGATTTAACCGAGCAAATTTGTCCTTTTGATAGTCAAAATAATGTGACAAAAGCTACAATTTTATAGCAACCGCCAATCCTATTTGCTCTACGTTTGATTCTAACTTTTATAATTGAGACAAATTATTTTTCTGGAGGTAAACATTTCTGTCAGATAAAGCGTATATCCTTTCTCCAGTAAAATCAATTTCAGAATAAATCAATAATTTTCTCTGGTTTACATCATACTTTTCCTTATATTCACAGCATAATATTTCTATAGTCACAACATAGTATTTCTCTATTCACAGCATACTATTTCTCTATTCATGGCATACTATTTCTATATTCACAGCATACTATTTCTATATTCACAACATAGTATTTCTCTATTCACAGCATACTATTTCTCTATTCACAGAATACCATTTCTCTATTCACAGAATACTATTTCTATATTCACAGCATACCATTTCTCTATTCACAACATACTATTTCCCTATTCACAGCATACTATTTCCCTATTCACAGCATACTATTTCTCTATTCACAGAATACTATTTCTCTATTCACAGCATACTATTTCTCTATTCACAGAATACTTTTCCTCTATTCACAGCATACTATTTCTCTATTCACAGAATACTTTTCCTCTATTCACAGCATACTATTTCTATATTCACAGCATACTATTTCTATATTCACAGCATACTATTTCTATATTCACACCATACTATTTCTCTATTCACAACATACTATTTCTCTATTCACAGCATACTATTTCTCTATTCACAGCATACTATTTCTATATTCACAGCATACTATTTATCTATTCACACCATACTATTTCTCTATTCACACCATACTATTTCTCTATTCACAACATACTATTTCTCAATTCACGGCATACTATTTCTCTATTCACAAGATACTATTTCTCTATTCCCTGCATACTATTTCTATATTTACAGCATACTATTTCCCTATTCACAGCATACTATTTCTCTATTCACAGCAAACTGTTTCTCTGTTCCCACCACACCATTTCTGTTAATAATTTAAAATATCATATCTCTTGAAAGCATTCCCAAATTAATTGAAATTATTTCCCAAATTCAAGGCTAAAAGATATATTTTTGACATGTTGCAATTCCATTTCCTCACAATGATATCAATTTCTTGATCGCATTAATAGTGAATATTGTTAATCTCTCCGAGATAATGGAAAAGAATCCCTCGGGCCGTCAAAATATTTGGGGAAAACTTGGAAAGAATATAATTTAGGCCAAAGGAAGATTGCTGTCACTTCAACTTCCTAAAATAGCTTCAAAATGTCAAACAACAAAATTGTAAATTTCTTTGTCATTCTTCAACTGCAATTTTATTTTACTTATTTTTTTTTCTTCTTTCTAACCTTTCAAACTCGTTGGGTATGGAATTACCTTACTGTATAATATTTGGTTCATAGGGGAAAAAATGCAAACCAATCCATTCACAAATACCTAGGTTTGTAAAAAATTGATGAGATCTAAGATTTTATGACTATAACCACAGCTATTCTTGAATGATATGGTTTTTTCTTTTCCTTTCGTGCACTAGAATACATATCTCACACAGAAAAATATATATAATTGTATTACTCAGTGATGAAAGGAAGCAGTGGAATATATCTCCTCCTACCAGATCTCCCTCCCCTCTCCCCTTACTCTCTTCCCTTCCTTCTCTCAACTCCCCCACCCCCACGCCCACACCTTAGGCAAGCAGTTCTTTACAAAAAAATATACCAATACAATTAGTGTTAGTTTCATATGACCATTTTCCTTATTTAAATAATGCTGAAAACTCAGATAAATGATGTGTAATTCTCAGAGACATGTTTTGTTTTCTCATGGGTGTAACTTTTTCACATTGTGTTGAATTCAAAGAGCAATATTTATTCTTTACTAGAATCTATGTATTTCACCTCTGCCATATTTACAATAGTTGCTAACTAGTACTTATTTAATACAAACTTTGTAACCCCCCTCCCCCCAGCCTTTTTTTGTGAAGGGTATGTAACCCGCCCTCACCCCCCTTCCTATCCTCACCTACCAATCTGATTCTTGTTTTCTACCCAGGAAAGCATTTCTGGAAATGAGCGCCTCTCCTGAGGCCTTCTTGGCTCTGAGGACCCACTTTGCAAAGTCGTTTGCCACCCTATGTATCTGCCAGTACATCCTAGGCATCGGAGATCGTCACCCGACAAACTTCCTGGTCAGTCTAAATTCTGGCAGAATGATTGGTATCGATTTTGGTCATGCATTTGGATCAGCTACTTTGGTAAGTTTTGACTTTTCATTGCAATGTATTCAGACAATATTCTCAACATGAAGCGAAAGTGAATGAATTCAAACGTTTATTTTCCCTTCAAGATCCTCCCCGTTCCGGAACTGATGCCGTTCAGACTCACCCGTCAGATCGTGAATTTGACGATGCCCATGAAGATCGATGGACTGCTTAAGAATACGATGGTTCACTGCTTGAGGGCGCTGCGTCAAAACCACGACTTGTTGCTGAACACCATGGATGTCTTTATCAAAGAACCTTCGGTAGATTGGAAGGTGAGTGATAAGTTGACCTTAATGCTCAATGTTAACTTGTAGTAGTAATTTGTACATAATGTGTTTGATAAATTTCCATATGATGAAATGATAAATTTCCATTTTGACAGCAATTTGCAGATAAAACAGCCAAGGGTTTGGAAGAGATCTCCAGCGATGCTCTTTGGTATCCGAAAGAGAGACTTTTGATCGCCAAAGCTAAGCTGGAGGGTGCTAATCCTGCCTACATCACAGAGTAAGTAGTCTCCTCCAGTTCATTTTCAAAATGATCACGTAGAATTGGTCAGCATATTGGTTAGCATGTATAATTGGTCAGCATGATATATTTGTAAACATTTGTTCATGAGCAAATAAAAAAATAGTCCTTCTTTGGTTATGTTGTTGCCAGGCGGGAACTTGAGAAAAGTGTCCATGGAAAATCCGCTTCCCTGCAGAAGTTCCTCGCAGTAGTTCGAGGGGATCCCCGAGTCGATATACGAGCACAGGTAGCCATGGAGCCGTCTGGGTTGAGTGTAGAGGACCAGGTCGCCTGCTTGATTGAGCAAGCCACAGATCCCAATATCCTTGGCCGGACATTCTATGGATGGCAGCCGTTCATATGAAAACCATGTTGTAAGGACTATATTTCTTCAGGAATATGAAAACACTAATTTTTCAGAGATGTACCTGTGACATCAAAATTATTGAGACACATGGGGTGATTCTATAATGTCTATATCTCTTACAAGTATTTCATTTAAAGCAATGATTTGTTTACTACTACTAACACAATGTTGATACTTTTTGGACAACACAGGAATGAAGGAAAGGGTTCGTCTATAACATTTACAATTACTATGTACAATTAGTACAGTTGAATCTTAGCAACTATCTCAGTTCCTAATGATCCAATCTTATCCTCTCAATGTATGAAGATCACACTTATTTGAGTCGTCTTTGCATAGTTTTATTTATTGCTAAACCGCTAAGAAGGGATCAGTACCTCACGCCATCTGTTGGCGACATCCGGTTCCATACTTCCATGGTATGGTGACACCCGGTTCCATACTTCCATGGTATGGTGACACCAGGTTCCATGGTATGGTGACACAAGGTTCCATGGTATGGTGATACCGGGTTTCATACATCCATGGTATGGTGACACCAGGTTCCATGGTATGGTGACACCAGGTTCCATGGTATGGTGATACCAGGTTCCATACTTCCATGGTGTTTACCTTCCAGTATGACCAACGTTGTGTTTCCCGGAATGTTTATCGGTACCGACTTCTAGTTCTGGTCGGCAACACCAGTTTGCCAACAGACACATGACGGTTATTAACACGATCAACACCGCAGGTACAACGATTAAGTAAAGCACCGTGGAGGTAATTGAAGGCCCGTTTAGTATCCCAGCATGCAACTGTTCAATGACTTGCTCCAATCCAAGGAAAGTCTGGGTGGAATTAGACGCCGCAATTTGGTTTCTCTTAAACGCACCCTCTCCTAGGACATCTTGACTGAGTTTTGATAAGGCCGCTATTTCAAGATCGGAGAACACTATTTCAACCTGCTCGCCGATTGATAAGGAAAGCTGAAAAGAAAGAAAACACACACTGAAATTTTGAAAAATTAACAAGTTTATATATAATAATATTGATTGATATGTACAAAATGACCCGTTGATCTAGGTGCGTTCACTGGTTGATATTAATCCTTTCTTTTTTACATGGTAGCCACGGTGTCACTTCTCATCAACCAAGTATTGTTTTTTTTTAAAGTGCCAAATGCTTTGTAGAAAAAGAAACTAATAATAAAGCTTTTCGTTACAATTAGTAGCAGCAAACAATCAATTTTCTCATTAATTTTTCTGTCAACTCCACAATTTTGCTGTTTGGAAAGCCTCCCCCGATCCTTTATTTTTACAGCAAATATTAACTGCTTAATTTTGTCGAAATTCATATTTTGTGCAACGATGTATCACCGTTATTTAGGATTTCTGTTTCTCAAGATGTGCCCTTTTTCTACGTCACTCCAAGATGCCTGCACTAAATGTGATTACCTTTCACACCAGCCGGCTGTATGCAGTGTGTTGACAGATGGGAGAAGTACTTATCTTAATTTGTTCCAAATTTTCAATTCTCTAATTTTTTTCTCTCTCGCTTTGTTCCATATATCAAGTGATAGCGGTTTCCTCCCTCAGCTAAATCGCATGTCGCTCTCCCTTAAATGTGTAACCGAAGTGATGGTGATAAAACAGATTGACCTCAAAATTAACTACGAAATTAAATTCAGGGTGTCGCCTACAGTCACCGACAAATTGGGTAAATATATTAGACTGTTCACTAATACACTGGTCATTTCACACTTATTGGTAGACAGTATAGGTCACAAACAAATACTAATGATTTTTTTCCCCAAAAAATCCAACTCGGTCCATAACGGGGAAATTTCTTTTACACCTTCCGAAAGCAGAACTTTTCTATTTCCCCTTTCTAGGGCCCATCAATTTTCATTAATTACAAGAGTATTTATTCGAAAAGGTTATTGCAAAGTTGATCGAACTGATCCTCATAGGAATGTTTTCTCTGAAGGTGTGTCAATGATAAATTTAAATCAATCAATCAATTTCAACAAAGCACTCTAAACCGAACTGAAAACAAATGTATAGGCTATAGTAAACTGACCTCTTTGTAGTGGAAGGAAAAGAAAATAAGGGTGCCGTCACCGCATTCATCATCGTCAAACCAGCTATCGCGGAGGGATTCGGCGAAAAGATCACATTTGACCACGGCAGGCTGAAAGTCACTGTTGAAAAGAGAAACATAAACTTTTAAATTTCCATTTAGCCTACTTCAGACGGTTGGTGGTCGTTGAATTCCGATCTTGAATCGGTGGGGCTATATTGAGGAATACAAAGGTAAGCAGAAGGGGTGTAGTTGGGGGGCCATGTAAGTCGGACACCGGGGACAATCATTTTCACCGAGCCCCCTCTTTTTTAAGTATTCAAAATGTCCTATCAAAATTAGAATGCATATCTCAAAACTTAACGGTTTGGATATTTACGAGTGACGGGCTTACCCGTCTCCTCACAACCTTAGCACTCTCGTTCCACCGTGCCTAGAGTTAACACGGTGCGCCCTCTATGACAGGCTCCTCCGGTCAATGCCCTCCCTTTTCATTCTACCGTCCAAAATGCCAACATTATTCGCTTTTCGCTTGGACTTTTTCCGACGGATTTGTTCGTTAGGAACAGTACCTTAGGATTTGAGAATTTCTATCCATTGGATACTACAAGTCTTTAGACTTGTCCTTTATCCTTTACAACATATTGCCCCAGGCCCATAAATTGACTCTGGGGCAGTAGTCTTTCTGATTTCTCTCCCCCACCCCTCAGGCTGAACTAGCAGAAAAGGAAATGGAAGCACAGGCTGTCGTAGGTGACAGATTTTGAGTATTGGTTACGAGAAGAGGGGTAAGTTATGTCTCAACACCCTTTCTCTTGGTAAGGCTTTCCCCTTCGCACTGCTACCACTGGCACTTTTTCTGTCATTCAGTTTACTAGAGGGACATACCATCATCTATACAGCGATTAATTTTAAAAGAATTACCAAAATATCATGACTATATTTGCCAGGAAAAAATCTCACAATATCAGACGGATCATGAGGTTCGCAATCCGTATCTTAGAAGGATCTGCAAGCCTTGTCAAGGAATTTTCTATCACATTTTTAATATAATTCAAGACACACCGGTGTTGGATCAGAACTTGCTTACGTATATTAGTGTTAGCAAGAGACCGACATTTCTTTATTAACTCAAAACTAACATTAAGTATAGACATGTGTAATAAGGGTTATTTTGTGAAAGCCTCGGCATGGCTTCGAATATTCTCGCCATCCAAAATTCCGTATCGTGTATTTCACATCTGGAACAACACAAAACCGGAAAACATTTATGAATAGGGTTTGATTTGACTGCTTTGAAATCACGTATCACTGGCAAAATGCGTCGAGCGCCCTCTATCGGCCTCTTTTTTGGTCAGTTTGCAACTTCTGAGGAACAATAGAAACCCGAAAAACTTTTAGGACGAACAAAGGTTTT
>JAAAKB020098217.1:0-13159 GCA_010014835.2 Apostichopus leukothele | reverse complement strand
ATCCCCTTACTCCACCCCCCCCCTCCCTCCTCCACCATTTTTTGTTCCTCCACCCTTCCCCTTCCTCCCCCCCACCCCCTTCCTCCACCCTTCTCCACCCTTCCTCCACCCCTTCCCCAACCCCTCTTCCCACATTATCCCCAGAATGGATAACTGTTCACTTACTTGCTTTCACGATAACATCAGTGCCACTGAAGACATCTGTGAATGTTTTGGATTGGACTTGAAACAGATAATTGACTCCAGAAGCTGCAAAACAGAACAACAGATAGATTTAGACAAATGGTACTGCCGATTTTCACTGCACAGTGTGGACTTGGTGGCATTCCTAAATGATTGGGCAGGAATGTAATTTATAAATCAGGGAAATACAAAAAAATATGGGCAATTAGGGGTAGGTTTCTTCAGTTAACTCGCTCGATGCTGTAATCACTGAGGGGGGGGGGGGGTTGATGGTACTAAGTCTGACAGAATGAGACCATTTATTACTTTAACTTGATAAATTGCCTCTTTGTTACCATTTTTAACAACCTTTACCCCTGGTGTACACATTACAAATGGATCATCTCACAACAAGAATTTTTGAAACAAGAATTCCAAATAAATTTGACAACATTTACAGATTATGTCCAATAAGTACTGTAACTACATACCTTTAAGTTGTGTGATAGTCTCTTCAGACAATTCAAAGTTTTCAAAGGCACCCTCCTGTTTGATCTTCTCTGGGTCAATAGTTGTCTGAGAAAAAAGAGTTAAGAGAGAAATTGCATACTGTCATACATGTTTTACAACAAATTGTCTTTTCAAGTGCCGTATATTACTTGTTATCTTCCATTCAGTGCTTATGTCGGCACCTTACATCACCATACCATACACAGAGAGTATTTGGGGGTCATTAGATTGTCATCTATAGTGCTCCGGCACTCTTGCACCAGAGAAAAATCGAAGCTAGCACGGCTGGGATTTAGATCCTCTGTAAAATACTGTTTTATGATCAAACCATTTTGATTGGTAACATACCATTTTTTTTTGTGAATTTCGCTTTTAGATATTAACCTTCATCTGATGAAAGGCGTTCTTAGCTAGTTTTTATATCCACAATACTCTTGCACAGTAAACAATAAAGCCTAACATATAAGTCAGAAGATCAGTATTTGATAATCCTCGTCATGAAATATTCAGACGGCAATTCCTTTGACATCATCTCGACTGACTTTTTGGAGGAAATTAAACAAGTAGGAGAACAGATAACATGGTGTCTTTCTGGGCACACCTCTCATTCTCTTTAATGAACTCAACAAATTTATCTAGCTTATGAAGATGTCTTGCTCCCCACTTTCAAGTGCCGATATCAAGCAAATCTGAGATGAGACATGGGTTATAACAATGTGTAATTTAACGCAAATTTATCGGTCAAGATTACAAAAGGAACAGCACTCCATACCCTTATCTTTTTAAACGTGCCTTTCAACACTAAAACAGTTTGTTCACTAAATTAAATTCAGGACGAGGAATGGGTGGAAAACTTTGAGAGCGACAATCAAAGACTCGATTAGAAGTGAACAAATTGTTATGAATGTAAATCGTCAAAAACATCGAAAAATCGACCAAGTCCTGTGAATGTGCAAACATAAATTGATGGATAAGACCTCAATGAAGCTACTGTATGGAATACAATTACAACAGGTTGCTACTAATTGTTTATTTGAAAGGAAAACTGTATAATCCACTGAAGTCAATTTGATGTCCCAGCTGAGGCCAGACAATTACTGTCAATGCTTCTTTTTTTGCAAAAGTTTGGAAGCTGGTTTAACCTCATTTTCAACGATTTTTGCTTGCATTTCCAGAAATTACACACCCCATGAACTCACCACTTTCTTCCCCTGTTCCGCTCCCTTGGTTTTTGCATCCAGTATATTACTGAAGGTTTTCTTCATCAGGTCAATTTCGTCATCAGATTCCTCGCTGCTGTCAAACTTTCCATTCTGTTGAAGAGCTTTTTCTGGTTCTTCATCGTTAGTTCCGTTGACTCCATTCACAGTCTCGTTCTCTCCAAACTTGACTTTCTTGTTCTTTTTATCTTTCTTCTTCTTAGGACTGTCGGTACCAGAGTCCACCAAGCCATCCGCATCAATCGACCCATTTTCTGCAAGTTTTTCTTCCTTCAGCAACTCGGTTATTTGAGGTTCCAATTCTTGTCCATTGGTTTCTTTAATCACAGCAACCTCTTTACTCTTCCTCTTCTTCTTTCTCTTGATGGGTGTTTCAGCATCATCAAGTTTCCTCTTGATAACCTGGCCACTTTCCAATGCATCTGTTGGTTCGTGAAATCCATTAACTTCTGGCAGTTCAACTCCCCCGTTAGTCAAAGAGTTCTTTTTAGCCAACTTCTAAAAAGATGATAAAATGAGAAACAAACATCAAAGTCTTAACAAGGTTTAGAACAATTCACAAAAGACTGTGCATGGGCTTCAATTGAGAGAGAAGCACAAATATTTCATAGATCACCTACAACTTACAAGGAAATCCAACATTACCCTGTGCTGTTTACTAACTTAATTGTACTAATTTGTAGGCTTCAGATATCAATATTGAGCGTATTATATCCAAAACTATTCAAACCATGCGTGCACATGCACTCAATAGCCTAACACAACCTACGCTAACATGCGGCCAAATGATGTATCAATACCATCAATAGCCTAGGCCTAACTTAGGCCTAAACGTTACTTTAATTTTAACATGTGAACAAACCTTCTTCAGTCTTCTTGCTTCTTTACTCAACTTTACTTCCTCCATTTGTGCCTAAGATTGGACTGCGTCTAATTCGACAAATATACCAACTTACAGAACTGAAAAATTAAGTCACACGAGCAACGAACGCTTCCGCACTTCTTGGATGTATGACTACGACAGAGGAGAATGTTATCACGTTTGAGAATACCACATGGCTCGTAGACGATTCCCTTTAGTACAGTAAGTACACACACAATCACTACATGCGGGTGTGCATTTAAATGCCACGTGAGTGCGCCTCGGATCCTATATTGCGTAATGTCAAATAACCGTTTACGTCACTACTCGCAGAGTCATTTGCGAAAACATGGAACGCTAAAAGGGTAAATAATTTAGTACATTTCCACGCAGTTTTTCATTGTGTTTCTTCATAGACATTGCAGTGTTTACGTATATCTTTCAATGCAATGTATATGCAAAAGACAGTCAGTACACAAACGCAGAAGAAACTCTGGTTGTAAACAAACTTTGACGCCCTTCCCTCAGGAGAAACAAAAAAGAAGAAGAGAGGAACACAACAAACGGAAGCAAAAACAGAAACACAAATGTAGACAAAACATAGAGACAGGATTCTTCTTAGGATAACGTTAACATAATTACAAGTACATGTCAATGAAAAGCGTAATATACCCAGAGACATGTAACTTAAAATTTCCAATAATCGCGGGTTGACGTCATCAAATTTGCATGTTTGCTCAGGGAGAGCTGATGAAGAAGACGGCATTGACTGGGATGATTAACAGAAACATTGTGTTATCTAACTTGCTCATTAGCAGAATCTGATCCAAGTAGATCTAATATATAATAGGTTTGCACAATACGCTGTTTCCTGTTAGTGCATTTCTAGATGGAAAAAGTCCAAGTGGGATGAGTGTTACTCAAACTATTTTGCTCAAGAGAGACAGTCCAATTCCTCATTATAGAACTGAAGACTGCAGTTAAATAATGATACCATTGGACCGTTTGTGTCTTTAAAGTTATATATTCCGGTGGCTAAGCTTAACAATATCGCGTAAAGATTTCTGCAACCTAAGATCACAACCACATTTGGCTAGCATTTCGTATTTGTGGTGCATGAAGATTTTCGCAAAGTTTGTGATATTTTATTGAGGCACCTGGCAACAATTGGAGTGATTGATGCCATTAAATCATGTAATTGAGTTGTAGATTTATTTGTTCTATTTTTAATTCATAGATAATTTCAATGTACAAAAGTTGCATTTATTTTCAAAGATAATCAACAAGAATAGTATAGTAAGAAAGTATACAACTTGCCTTTATGCAACCTCTAGATGACATAACATTCCACATGCTCAAGTTGGTCTATTTCCTGGAGTAATGGAAGGTTTAGCCCGCCAAACTAAATCACATTCAATTAACTGTATCTCGAGCCTTAAATCCATTGAAGACTCGCGCACAAAGAAACGTCTGATGCCGGTAATCTGACCTAGTTTCGCATGAGGTGTAACAAAAGTGTTAGACACCATCATCGATCCCAGAAAATACACACACAGTTGCTACCGTCGGTAATTAGACAGTAGTGCACAGTCACTACATGCAGCTACAGTTAATACCCACAACACACATGTCATAGCAGCGATGGACATCTCAGGTCTAGTTAAAAAATAACATGGTATCACGTTTCATTACTGTCTGCATTTTGTAGCGACACGAAAAAAACTTCACTTGCAAGCAACGGAAAGTTAACTTTTTGAGAGGGCGGCACGTGGTTTGGGGCGAGTCTGCAATGCCTTTAAGGCACGTGCCCCTGATCTTCCAATGAGGAATCAGTGGAAGATGATACTCTGCCTCAGAATGTACGAAAGCTGTCTGGACTTGCTATTAAAAGTATGTAACATTAACATAAATCGATTTTCGTCGGAACCCTTCGAAAACAAGGGATAAATTTTACGTTTACTTTTAGAAAACTCTCGCGACCAACCAACGTTTATTCGCGACCTATATTTTGGTTCGTACCGTCCGCGTAGTTTGCGGCACGTCTGTTTAATAAAATCAGATAAATGCAGTTCGCCGGGAGTTTTCTCAATAATGTAACCGATAAGGTATATATACTTTCTCCATCGTCTATTAGTACCCTCCACGAATTGTAAGGCAAATGTTTTCATATCGAAACGTTACGGAGCCATCGAATTGTTAAAATGTTTACGTAGTGATGACAAAAATTTTCTTCTAAAGCAATTGTCAACTTCATATTTCTATAAAATACAGAAATTGTCGAATGATTACCTGTTGGATTTAGACAACTATACAATTTGCAAAAATTACTTGTCAATCTCTATGCAATTCAGTTCTGTAACATGTACTTTAACTCGCTCATTAAGAAATTTTGCAATTTGATATTTTGTTAAAATTTGTTCAATTCCTGACTATTTTAATGGGATAAATTTACCATTATGTCGCAAAATGGTGAATGAACTACATATACGACAGTTAGCATGTTAACATTTTGTTGCAATTGTTTAATCAATAAGATTCCATTAGATCCTTTTAGCATTTTTCCAGAAAGTTACTAAAGTACGCACTTTAAGTTAAATGAACAATTTATCGTTTTGCTGAAAAATGTTAAAATCTTTAAATTGGTGATTAATCATTTATCATTTTGCAACTTAAACGAAGGGTTGATTAGGTTACTTGATAAATGCACGAAATTTATCAATATATGAGTCTAATTTTTATCAAGTTTATCGAAAAATTAGTCTTTTTTAATTGTTATTTTATGGCAAAGGCATCTTAACATTTTGAAAGCACCCAAACGTTTCCACTTTTAAGACATTTCGAGGACCGAATCACAGCTTCGTTTGATTGGCATGACTTCTTCACAGCTTCGTTTGATTGGCAGAACTCCTTTCATGTTTATAATATTTCATGAAATTTACCGATGTGGGAAATTCCTTCCAGCCTAAGTACTTATTGTCCGCTGTGCGACAGCAATGATTCTATGCGTACCATCGATTAAAAGAAGAGGCAGGACCTTCTCACACGTTTTTACAACATTTACCCCTGATCATTGTTAACGTATATCACACCCATGCACAGAGGTGTGCACAATTCAATCAGTCATTCCCAGGGCACTTCAGTGTGTCACATATACGTGTCCCCAGGGGACTTCTAATAGGGTGCAGCCACAAGCTGGCGCAAGAACTATATTTACAAGTTACCTCACAGGTAACTATACACCTGAGAGAGGCAATGAAGATAAAGTGCCTTTTCCAAGAACACAAAGTAATGATCTGGCCTGGACTCAAACCTGCGATTCTTCGATCGCAAGTCTATAATCTGAATTGCTCGCTTTCTGTATGGAACTATTTCTCTACCTTAGTAGATAGGGTGGGGGTGCTGCAGATGGGGTCTTCTCCTTTTGTCCAAGAGAACAAAGCCAATGGGGTATGGCTTTGGTATTGTGATAGGGATGCTTATGAGAATGAGCAGGGCGAGAAAGGGACCATACTGATATATGCAAACATTGCAACCTTGCATGTAGACCTAATTATAGAACAAATTTATAGCCTAAACATGCCTCAAAATGCACCATTTCACAACTATTTTTATTGGGGGGGGGGGGGGGGAGGAGCCCCCATCCCCCCTACATGGGGCATCTTCCCCTACTGTACCTATATGCCTATAAAATGAGATGACTTGAAACCAATTTAGCTACACCTGTGCTACCCAACCTATTCCAAACTTGTGAGAGTCCCCCAACATTAAGTAAGGCCACAGATTTCCCTGAGAGGTTAACTTTCAAGCGATCCAATGTCTGATGGATGTCCTGAGGTACTAACGAAAATCATGAACATCACCTCAGAAGGCAGTTATTTTATGACACTAAGACATTCGGGAAAGCTGATTTGCTTGTAACTTACACTTCACAGGTTGTGATCCAAATAAGTTAAGCTCCTTTCACCTCATATGGAGGTAACCTCAGGATTCCTTGATTTTCTACCCCAACCGGTGTCACCCTCTATCAAAATCCTGGCTATGCTACTGGAGGTTGGAACGCTATGGCATTTTCAAGATACATGCTAGAGCTACAGAATACGTCATTAAATCAATCTTTTGGCATGATGTAAAGACTATAAAGAGACAAAGTGGGTGAGAAGTGGGGCAAACACAGTGGTGAACATCCTTCAGCTCTAAGAGTCTGGTTGTGTTATCATTGCTGTACACCCATCATCATCATAGTACAATATTATGTTGCAAAACAATTCTAACAACACAAAACTATAAAAAACAACAAAGCAATCAACACGACATCATCTGTGTTAGGTGTTATTCATGTCTAGGATGACAAGCAATATGTACTAATGACAACTAATAACATTCCTGCTCCTTATATAGGAAATGAAACAGTCACAACATAGGAAGAGATAAATATTCTCTAATGAGGGTTCGTAAGGTGTCCACTTAAAGGGGAACTGTGTATCGTACTAGCATGGCTTATATCAGAATGATTCTCAAAACAAATGTTGCTAACTTTCTTTGTTTTTTACTTCAAGTGCAAAAGAGCAGTAAAGACCTCAACAGCTTGACTTGTCTTACAACACAACATTGTGTTATTGGATGGTACCCGAGATGGGAACATAATACTATGAAAGTCACCCCAGATGAAACCATAATGCTATGTCATGAATATAAGGTGCATCTGTCAAACCTGTTGCAATCCATTTTTTCCATAAATTCTAAGAACTCAACCAAACATGTTCTTTTCACTTCATTCAACACAATTTTTCCTTGACAGTTTTGTTATTTTAAACATGTCATTTGAAGCATTAAAAGTCATGTTTTTCAATTGAGAGTTAGGCTTCATCTGAGCTGGAAGTGACCTAATGGTTTAGTTATTACACTATATTGTCTAGTCATTTGGGTCGTTTCTCAAAAATTTAAAGTTTGATAGAATTACAGCCTAGACTGATAGCTGTGCTTTTAACAGTTAATATTGTATCAAAATTAATGCTGTGTCTAATCCACCATTCAAGTAAACACATAATAGTTTTCTTTATCTAAGTAAACAAATATAACACATGCAGTGGTCAGCTAATACTTACTCGACTGTTACTAATAAATTCTCATAGAAAAGTTTGGAAAAAGAGGAGCTTGTAAATTTGTAGTTAAATATCAAGGTAATGTTAACACATGTTAAGTGATAGCACATAACAACAAGATTGTAAATATTTGAAAATTACTTAATAGGAATGATATAAATTTTTACCTATATCAAATGATACAAATTTACAATAAATATATAGAAAATTTTTAAGAATATTAATTACAGTCACACATACAATTTTCTATTACAATTATCACTAAACTCAAAATAGCTTCACAGAATCCCACCTTGGTTAGATATGGTAAAAGCCAAAGAGAAGCAATGGATAACAATTTTGGTAGAAAAGAACAACATGAAAACATTTCAAACCCACATTTTGCCAAAACTGATTTTCTGGCAAAGTAGTGCTTGTTGAGTGAAAGATTAGGTTGTCTGTACATAGAATGTCTACACATGTAGTACAGAGACAACCAACAGCAGTCCTTCCTCTGCCCCCACCCCGCCCCCACCCCCACAACTGTTCCATATGCCTACTTCATATTGTTAGCTAAATAAACATTAAACTATGAATGAGATACAACCTCAGAGTTCCTCCAACTAATGCAATAAAACTATGACTTTCATTGATTCAAACCACATCCCAGGATACTGCAGCTTCCAACATCTTCATAGTTCATATGTTTGCTCCACTTTTAAGGCTAAACATGAAGAGAAGTAAGTATAATGGAGGGGTAACCGACATTAAGTGTGCCATGCCTTGAACTAAAACAGGTCCAGTGTCCGATGGGCCGCGGATGATGATTTGTTCATGGTCCGCTTGACAAAGACTCCTTCTCCACCAGATAATACCTTCTTCTTCTTTTTGATTTTCTTTTTTGGCTTCATTTCATCTTCACTCTAAAATTGGAAAATCAAAAAAGGAAAAAAATATTACATGAAATTGCCAAACAATTCATTGTACTTTAATATCTGGCTGATTTATTACATTAATTGAAACTCTATTACGACTGATGTTTAGGCTGTCATCTATCACTGTAGGAGTTTACTGCAATCACTTGTTGAGGGTAAATAACACCAGGAATGTCCAGGGAACAATCAAATGAAATTGATTGATTCAATTTCTGCAGCAACAAAGCAAGAGCATCAATCAAATTCTAGTTTTTAAGAATGATTGAAAAAAATTCAACCCTGAAGACCTCATCAAAGTTTAATTGTGAATGCACGAACCATTACAGAAATGTAAACGTTTATCATGTTTGGAGCTTGATGCTTGATGTTAGCAGATGTTTCACCAATTGATTAGGAGACGCAAGCTAAGACAAACTCATCCACTTAATGAACACTGTGATAGTCCTCAGTGAGAAAAGTCAATAACTTTATTTCTCTAATAAATCCTGACATGTTTCTACGTAGGAAGGTCAAAGAATTTTAATACTTAGTTTATTGCTTTTCTTTGAATTTGCTTCATTAAGAATGAACAATAGCCATGTTTATACAATAATGTTTAATCCATTTGACCTAGATAATCTTTTAATTGGAAAAAAATATGTTAACTGGTTCATAGACTTTAAAGGCCAACTGTAACAAGATTACAAAGACCTAATAATTTAAGATATGAATAATATTGACAACCAGAAGGACAGAAGCTATGCCACAAGAGGTTACTAGTTTCTATACTATGTGTACCCACTCTCTCACAAGAGGTTACTTTTCTACACTATGTGTTTACTCTCTCACAAGAGGTTACTAGTTACTACACTGTGTATACTCTCTCACTAGTTAAAGTGATGTTTACAATAGAACGCCAGCCCCTAACTTTGTTTCTTAAAATAATTTCACTAAGTTGGACTTAGGTTTGAGACGTAGTTGAACTCTCTTTCATTAAAACTTTACAACAAGATATATCTAATGTACTTTGAACTCACTTGTTGTTGGTTGTAGGGGATAAGGGTGGGGGTGGGTAGGGGTTAGGTTATTCCCCTAATTCTTTCCATAATGCTATCGCCTAAGTATGTTAGTGGGTCAAGTTAAAGCCGGTGTAATTTGATTTTCAATTTAAACAAGTACAGTTACATTATGGATATCAAAGTTTTCAAAGAAAGTTAGCAACCTTTGATTAAATTTGTATGCTCACCTAATAAAATAAAAACTGCCCTACCTATCATTCCATGATCCCCTTCCCCCATCCCCAATTCTTTGGTTGTCCTATGGCAATAAAAGCCAGAACACAGTGAAAGCAAGTTTATGACTGATGAGAAAATATTTCATGTATGAGACATGACCTTTAATCTATTAATCCGCTGTGCTCAGCATGAATCCAGCAAATCAGGTAGGGAACCTTATCTGCTGAATAACGTTGCTATGTCAACAACGGTGAGACAAATCTATGACGATATGGTTACAGATGGAGCGATGATTACTATCACACTGGGCTTATGTAAGCTTTCCTTACTAGCAACACCAACTGGCAACCTTTATACCCACAGTGAATCAAAGTCAAAGACAATATTAACTGAAGAGGAAAAGTCAAGAGGAAGGGCCTGAAAAGTAGTAGAATTTGCAAATACAAAGCTGTGAACCATGATGAAGCCTCCAGCCATGCTGTAAACCAATATTCATTGACACTATCACCTCTCCCAAATGTAGGTTACAATGAAATTAGGATCATGTATTGGCAGACTTTGTGTTTAGTGTAAAGTGGGAAAGGGTTAATATTCAACTACTTTTCCTTAACTTTGAATATACCAAAAGTGTGGAAAGTCTTCGAGATGAGATTCACATGACAGGAGTCACTGCTCAGTACAACTATCACTTACCTGTACTCTGTTGTGTCTTAAACTAACAACAGAATGCACACATAGCTTACTATTATGTTCTGTCTGTTTGCATTCTGCATGCATGTATCTCAGATAAAGAAACAAATGATAAAGTGGGAAGTTTTGATGTGCCGAGAAGAAAAACAATTGGTCATGAAATAAAAGTTTAGTTTGCAAATTATTCACACTTTACCCTGTTACTGAGAGTGAAAATAAATGATTTATTTCAGAGACAGAATGTCTAGAATACCTCAGTAAGTAGCACACAATCAAACCAAGTTGATTCTTCTCAGCTTTAATATGTGATATCCCAATAATAGACATGTCGGTTTAGTTTGAACTAGGACCGCAACCTGAAACATCTTGTTATGATTGTTAATTTTAATCCAGGTTTATAAATATGCTCATATGGTTCTGAAATGTGCATAAGAAGGCAAAATGTTTGAGTGTGGTCAGTAAGGATTAGAAATTTACCCTGACATGCCGATAACTTTTTTGAAACATCAACTTCTGATTTGGATGATAAAAGATCACATTGATGTAATTTACTTGCCTAATTGGAACATCCATTGAGAACAAACAAATCCACCAAACACACACCTCATGTGAACTTTCTTTGGAAACACATGCATAGCAGAGATTACTTACGCTACAGATGGGGTTCCTTTTTGGAAGTGAGAGTGAGGGGAAAGTGTGGGGAGAAGGGACAGGCCATTTACCACTTTTCAAAGATTAGCAAATGCAACCATAATGTAGTCTAATAGTTCTAGAGGTAAATCAGTATTTGAGTGCTATGCATGTAGGAGATGCTTCAGATAATCACACTGCTCTTAGAGGGACACAGAACATCACAATATGTTTTAAATAATCATTCTTTAAATGTCCTTGTATAGTTCAATTGCCTCTACTACGGTGCTACTCACAGCTCCTAGGGTAGATATGTGTTCAATGTGTGTATTTAAGCGTTTGATTTCTCTCCGGCATTCATCCAACTGTGATTCTAGCTTCTCCCTTCGCAACCTCTCATATTCCAACTGAGATTCCAGTTCTCCAATGACTCTGAAGAGGATGGAGAGGAAAGCAAGATATTAATGTAATGTAATGAGCTGGACACAAGTGTTGCATTGACATCCTGTGTACACACCTCCCACTGTTAAAACTTCCACTAGCAGATGGCTTATAGGGCCCAGAGAGGGATGACAAAAAAAATACCATCTTACTGACAGAAAATGAACATATCTTATCAACTAAGCCACAGTGTGCTCAGATCAAATGGAAAAAAAAAACATAGTCATACAGCATACTTGCACAGCATGGTCCTATCAATCTGCTTTTAAGAGAAAAAAAACATGTTTTACATCTTGTAAACCTCATGTATCCCAGATGTTCATATGAATGGTATGCATATCTCTAGATACAACCATTAACTTATATGTCATGGAATATAATATACGAGAGTTGCAAATCAAACATAATGGTAATTTAAATCTATTTTACACAAATCTAATGAGAAACTATTCTTTTTATGTTCTACTAAAACCGAAAGGAAAACATCTTTTGCATTTTAAAAATGATAGAGAAAGAGAAAATTAGTTTAAAGAAGATGATAGGAACATGAGACATGATGAAACTGGGAGCAAAATGTCAGGTCAAATATTACAAAGACGAAGCATTTGGATACGCATCATTTACAGATATTAAACTAATTATAATAAAGAGGATACCTTTGACTTTCCCTCTTATTCTGTCTAAGTTCTCTGTCTTCCTCCAGCCGACCACCCAGCTGTCTCAAGTTCTGTTTGGCTATGCTCATCAACCTCTCCAATTCTTCAATTCTCTTAACTGCTCTACCTACAGAAAGCAAGAAAAATAAAAGTTTGCAGTTTTCTTCTGATCTGAAAAAAAAGAAGTTTCGTTGCCTTCGGAAAATTGACTTAGAGGAATGTACAATATTGTTAATAGGAGATAAGGATACATTTTACAATCCAAAGAAAACTGAGTCAAGAGATTAGATTACTTTATTGTTAATTTGTATAGTTATGGCAAGAATATAACATATTAAAATATTCGTACACATATGATGGTATATGGTAAATTTGCGATAGTGTGGGCATTAATGTTATTTCTTATTTTAAGTGGTAACAATGATGATGATAATGATCTCGCTGATTTTGCTCAGGGGTTTAGTTCTATCGATTCAGCTATGTGATTTCATGGACGGGTTGACCAGACTCTGTCAGAAATAGAAAGAATTATACTTGCAAAGGTTAGGAGTCAAACTGCTCAAAGCAAGGACAAATTTCCCTAACTTTGCGCATGACTGATGTTTACCATATAATTATGCTAAATCAGTGGCATAATCCACGAAAGTGTCTCAAGATGACAAAAAATTGGCCTTTTGGTTTAGGCTTTGTAGATTAAAATTGCAATTGAAAAAGTGCTTGCAATTTGACTTGCAGCTGTTGCAAGTCATTTACAACAA
>JAAAKB020098108.1:0-13159 GCA_010014835.2 Apostichopus leukothele | reverse complement strand
AATAGTTTTGTCAGAAAAGAAACTATAGGTAATTCAACCTGACTATAGAATGCGAGTGTTTCATGTAATAATACCTCTGTATTTTATATTTTATAGTTTTGGTTTGTTTGTTGTATCTTTTGCATATATATCTGAGAAAGAAGTCTATTATGGGCATGGCTTTACAGAATGATGGGTAATACAATACACTCCCCTGTTGTACATCAGACCTTGTACCAAACAATGCAGTCCTTGTTTGTATATAAGTTACAATAATGTATATATATGTTAAATATAACCCACTCAGGATCCTAGTAACCGTTTCACGCAGGGACATAATTTACAAATTAAGGTTTCGGTTGTAGTAAACTGTTGTTCGTGGCTATGGTCAAACTTTATATGTGAACATCAGTTGTCAAATGCTGAAACTGTTTGACTGGGATGGGATAGGTCAAAGGTCGTCATGTGATGTCAGTAGCAGTCAAACAGTGAATACCATGGGAGAGTGAGGTATTAAACTCACAATGAGAACCTACTCTCAGGTAACATTTTAATGATTACTTGGGCAAATTTGATTATTTTTCATCATCTGCAAAGGAACTTTAACAAATCTGTCGACATTTGACTTAAGGGTGTCCCACGATAGGTACAAGAACAGAAACCCTTGTACAGAGATTATTACTCCTGAAGGAGTTCAGTGCATCATATTTTTTTGTTAAACAGATTTCAGAGTATTAGCAGTAGTAGGCGAGTAAAGTTTCTCAAGCATGAATATTCAATTATGCAAATCAACTCTGGAACAAGACAATAATCAAAGAATATATATTTTCATGTAATAGTTACATGTAACAGGATACATACACTCAATCTACCTGATGAGGTATATAATTATGTGGTTATATCACAACCATCTTATACTAACGAATCTAGTATTATTCTTAATGTGAATCTCCAGCCATACTAAAAATCAATAGAGGGCGCTGTCATATCAGTCCTATCTAGTTCCACAAAACTTGAAAAGCTATGTACAGTTCTTGACTGCAGATCGCAATGGTACCGTGTGTTGATCGCTAGTGGTACAGTATGATCTACAAATTATGTCATTCATATTTATTAAAGAAACGTTAGTTTGAAGAGGTTTTTTTTCCACTTTGCAAGTCAAACTAATTATCTTTAATAAGCACCTTAAATGGTGTTTTCTAAAATCACCTTTTCGTTCAGCCGAGTGGAACTAGTCAATCCCCCCCCACCCACCATTCCCCAGCGTGTCTGTATGCAAGTTCAACAGGAGTGTTTGCATGCTTGTGAGCCCTTTCATGCGATCATGTTACTTTGATTCAGAGATCTTTTGGCAGTCGTAGATCATGCGCATTAGAAGAGATGTCACAGTGCCCTCTGAAGAAAACCAAGAAGGGCCCCATCATAAACATTTGACTTTATAATCCAATGTAGAAAATTCTGCGTCCAGAAAGAGCTAAAATGCATATTATTATTCAATGTGTACTTGCACTAACTGGTTCACAAATATCTCAAGTTTTGGTAGTTGTTTTATTGTTTCAAATGATATTATTCATATATGCATGGTGTACTAAAAATAATACAGATTGTTTTGAGCAGAGGAGGGTAAATTTCACATTCTTTTACTATAGCCTTTAAATACAGACGTCAACACCGAATACGGCCTAACCGTTCGGCAAGATAAGCCCTGCAACTGTATTAAACAGATGGGATTTGATGCAAAACAAAATTAATACAGTGTGTGGGAATGCCGAGATGCAGACATTATAACCATGCATCCCTATAGGTATACGTAGGTAGATGTCATATGTTATATACAGTGTAACTGCATAGCATGCTCTGGTTACACTGCAGGTATGGCATATCTGAAACGTTATGGTGTTTGCCTCCGATTGAATATTTGATTGAATATGAGAGATATGAATGGCAGATGTGCTCTGTACTAGACACTGTCTTTGTAACAGGATAGCTTAATGGAATGCATATGGCTTGCTGATAATGATGGAGTCCACCTTAAAATGGCTGTTGCTGGGGTAATTATAACAAGGAAATCAGTTTTACTGCATGGACATTCTAAATGAAGCTGTTTTATAAAGGTAACTGGGCGGAATCTTTAAAACTACACTGACTTCATAATTTCTTTACATATGCTGTCAAAATTGTCAAAATTTGTTTGCTCTGACAATCATGTCATGTACCTCCCCACCCCTCTCCCCTCCTCCAAAGGAAAAAGAGTAATGGTGAATCTTCGACTTGGATTTGACAAAAAGTTTCGTACCTACACAAAATACAGCTTTGCAGTCTTTGCTGAGACATGTACAGTATAAGACATGTACATCCTCACAAGATGAAACTACCTGACATAAAACAACACTGTTATATACAAGTTACAACATAGAATTGAGTATGCTACTCATTATTGCACCGAATCTGAAAGCAAACTACAAACTTTTCAAATGAGAATAGTTGAGCTATACTTGGAAAACTTGTCCAGCAGGACTCGATTCTAACAAACAATGTTGTGACATTACCATACAAATGCTACGTACAAAGTATATGGATATATATATATATGTGTGTGTGAGTGTGTATGGCAGTAAAAGAAGGTCCTCTGAGGTGAACATTTCTAAACTTGCCAGAATATATCTGAAGGTAGAAAGTAGAAGCATAACAAAGTACAATGTTTAGAATATATGAAGAATGAAACAACCTATGCTTAAGGTCTCCCATAGGATGTATATATCTTGCTATCGTATCCCATGGCGATACCATAAATAGTGGCACATTGCTCTCTCAGGCAATGTAATGCAAGTATACTGTAGGTTTAAGTATTCATAAAATTGAGACCAGACACCATAACACTTCCAGCTATATATACAGTTACTTTATCACAGTTCAGCAGACAAAAAGATCGCTGGAAACACATGTAAATTGAATTATCATATATGTTTGTTTTAATTTAGCTTGATAAATATTGTGCATACTTGACTGTATATATAAATCTGTCAGCAACATATATAGAGAGTTTGATACCATGTATGTAATGTTGGATGTAATCCCATGTTTGTAAAGAGTATGTGTTTTGGGTAAGCATTCATAAACTAGAGCTTCTATCCATGGCTTTTTATCAAGCTATTGTTACATGGCTAGCAATATAATGGCAAAGTGAGTTTAATCTGGGCTGTCCAAGTAACAGCGAACTATGTGACAGAAACAGTAATGGCTAATGGCGACTGGGATGCTAACTATCAAGACATTGACAATTGTAATCGACATTGTGCAATACAATTCAGTGATTGTTGTTGCCACCATAAAACTATACACTGTGCCCGTAACTGTGCATAAGTGAACCAACATCAAACCAAGTTAAATGCCTGGTTATATGCAGAATCGAATTAGATTAATAAGTCAACCAGTACTCTAACAATCTTTTTGACCATTGTCATTTTGTAAAGCTGAAGCTGGAGTTTCTCTGTTCTTAGAGCTGCCATGTCAGCTATTTATATGTAAACAGAAACCACACACAGCCATTATTAAAACAAAACACATGTATGAAAATAAAGAAAAACAAAGATTTAAGTTCACCAGAGGAACCTTGAATGCAACCAGCAAGGATAAAGTTTATGGCTGGGCTTGTTTGTTTGTGACATACCCCCTGGTCAGTTAATTTATGGATATCACCTATCAGATGCCCATGAATAATTAATAATTAGAGTGGACTGATTCCATGTGATAGAGTAAATGTTTCTGCCTCTCTTACATTTAAACTTGATCGACCAAATCTACTTCACACTGAAAATAAAAAATAAAATCCAAGCTGAATCTAAAAGTATGTCTGTTATCGCATCGATCGCGACTTGTTTCGCAAACATCTTCACACTTCGGTTGAAAGGAAAATAAGATTTAAAACTGTTTAAACTTGCAAATACTCAGAAGGTTCTTTGATAATTGGAAATTGAATGCAACTCATGTGAGAGCAGATGGATGAACCACCCCCCCTTTAAAACTAGTTCAAGCGGGTACATCATCTAAGAATGGCCGGTCTGTCGTATAATGAAATCACCAGGCACAAATTGCCGACCAAGTCACCTGCGATGGAATAATTTCATTTTGTATCTCAAACAAATGATAAGGTAACAGTGATATTAACTGCGATATGCTTAACTTACTAGGTCAAGGAGCCATTTTTCGTGACAAAATCAATAAAAGGCAAACGAAAGCTTAGTCAACCGTAAACTCTGTTGGGGATAGAGAAGAGGGAAATAGAGAGAGGAAGAGGGAGAGATGGAGACTGCTATAGTATAACTTCATAATCTTCCATACTGATAGAATTGATACCATACTGACATCTGAGAAGGTCAGAACGAAAGGAAATACAAAAAAGGATTGCAGGCTACGATATGTAAAATGCTAAGTTAATTTGATCTTGATGGCTATATGATGCCAGGGGTTTGCTTTGTGCCCAGGTGTACAGCTAAGAAAGAGAAAGAGTGTGATGTCAGGAGGGGGGAGGGGGAGGGTGGGCCAAATTTGAGGATAACAACAATAAAAGATACAGGATAGCTCTGTTCACAATACCTACATAGCTATGCAAAGGATCAGTTATAAATGATGGTGGATCACTGCTATAGACTTTTTGACAATTGATGGCAGATTTCATGATAAAAAGGTAATTGTTGTTCCATCTCAGGAAGATCCATCACTTGGTGGATCCTTTGCAGCTGATCTATGTAAATGAAGGTGGATTAATGCAGAGATCATACAGAAACATGATTAGAAAGCACTCTTTCCCAGATGATCCAATATGATGGATCACCTCACATATATACAGTAATAATTAATGGATCAAGGATAGGAGGCAATCTTTTTCAAGATGATCCATTATAACTGACGGTGTATCAACTCACATATATACACACTTAGTAATACTTAATGGATCACGGATCAGCGGCACTCCTTTCCAGATGATCCATTATGAATGATGGTGTATCAACTCACACATATATACAATTATAATAATCACTGGATCACGGATCAGAGGCACTCCTTTCCAGATGATCCATTATACGTGAAGGTGGATCACCTCACATATATATACAGTAATAATTAGGATCAAGGCTAGGAGGCACTCCTTTCCAGATGATCCATTGTAAATGACAGTGTACCAACTCCATACATGTCCAGAAACAATTAACTGATCAAGAATAGGAGGGATTCCTTGCAGAGGATCCACCATGCTGAACGTGATGGTGAATACTTATATTCAGACTTCATAAAGAACAAATCTTGACCACGGAACATATGCGGGCCAAATTTTGAAGGATAATTTTTCAAGATATCCTTAAGACAACCAGGCCTTACAGTTTGGTTGTCCGAACAGCAAATTTGGATGCAGCAAAATATTTTTAAACAATGACCAGTGCGTGTTGGTGAATACAACACAAGCTTTGGGGGTGATACCAATTTATTATTTTACCTATTTGGTGACAATGCAATTTCATATAAACATATATTCATATTTTCATATAAACAACCTGCTTCTGCTGGATCACCTTCACAGCTGATTTTGGTTGTCGAACAGAAATTTGGTCGCCTAGGGCAACCGGGCGGGGGGCTACCATTAACAAATTTGCCCTGATATGTCATAAATTTAGATGGAACAGGAAGAGTTGACAACGACCAAAACAAAATTTGATGATCAGACTTAAAAGATATGGGAGTATTAAACAAAATACATCTCTGTGAAAAACCAAATGTATTTCTATGACTACAAGATCTCAACAGAAGAAGAGGTCTTTCTGATCCTGCGAGTACAAAAGAGTAACGATCTATTTCTAGAAATTAATGTGCAGTACTTAGCTATTAATGAGAAACAAGAGCTCAAATAAAATATACCGGAAAACATTTCACCATAAAAGTCAAAAAAAAATATTATAAAATTTGGCTTAGAACCAGTCCATTTAAACATATTTGTACCAGAAAAAATAGAAATTAATATTGATTTCAAATGTAAATGAAAGTTTAAAAATTCTTTTCTGAAAATTTCTGAAATTTTTGATAAGTTTGTTTGATAAAAAATGCTAACTATAATCGTCCATTCATATGCTGCATTCACCTTTGATTCCAATTGCATAAAGTAATATCGAACCAAAGAAACATAAAAACAAACAAAAAAAAACAAAAAAAATTGCAATTTTTCAATATACTGCAATTCACTTCCTTTCATTTGTTAAATGCTTCGATGGTTCCAAATTGCCATGGCAACATGAATCTGTATATAAATATATATATCCATAATTATAGTGCAACCTACTGCAGCCTTGTTAACCCATAACACTTTTATTGATTAATGGTTGCCAAAACATGATTTATTACTTAGCAGTCCAGCAGCCGAGCATGGGGAATTCAAAATTAAAGATGCTTGCGTTTTTACAAGTGTTGCAATAACGCCTCCTGCATAATTTTTCGTTTTGTCTTTCTATGATGTGCGCAAAACTAAGCAAGTATTTTTTTTTTTTCAAGCCCTTATTTTTTTTCTCTTGATTAAATCTACAGTCTCTTATAACTTCCTGAAGATTCGGTTGGTAAATTCTGATTACAAAGCAATATATGTTGAAGAAAAAAAAAGAAGCAGCAGGAATATCTAAGGACAACTTTAACTGAAGAACTTACATCGATTTTGTAATTATCTATAAAACCAAGATTGTAACCTCTTTTTCATCTATGTATTAACAAAATTTCGCCCTTGTATCACGAGATATGCAGATTCTGTTTATCACTCTGAGACTATGTACAATGGATAGGCAGAACACAAGGTCTGCTCCGAGACCTGCGTAACGTTAGGCAGAGTAAACGTTGTACACATTACTGTGTGGTAGAGCTGGGTGCATGGTAATACTCTATGGATCCTGTGTTACTATAACACGTGATGATGAGGGTAAAGCAACAGGGTATCGGAGTTAAGACTGTGCATAGGCAGAGATACCGTAGATACTGGTGTGGGGGGGGACAGGGGCGGAGTAGGGGTTAGGGGATTGGGGCAGCTGACCTCTATAAAGAATTGGCCATGTATTCCTGCAATTTACAGAAATTGATAAGAGTCAGTATTTAATACATTTTTTTTTCTCCATCTGCTACTCTTCCACCTGACTTGTTTAATTTCAAAATTGAAATCTGTAACTAAATTTGCATAAGAATGGTTTGTCAATTTTTGCTACTTAGTTACCACTGTATTCATATAGCATGTCATAATGTTGTACCGGTCTAGGGTCTAGCAGATGTGTTTGATTAAGTTGGAAATGCATGAGTGGTAAGGGGAAGGGAGAAATGTGTAATGGGAAGGGGGGGGGTGGGATAGTGGGAAAGACTATAAACGTCTTAATTAAATGAGCATGATTGACTCACTCCCACTATACTCACATCAAAAATATGTACACACATAGGCCTTCAAACATAACCAAAAGTACTGTCCTAAGAGTATTTGCCATCTGGTTGTGGACATGTATGCAAATCACCACATTTCTTGATTTATTATTGTCTCAACAAGCAGACTCTGTAACAAACAAACAAACAAACTTCCAAACGAACTTTACAACAAGCAAAAACTCGCAATTTATCTCTACAGTACGAAACAAACTCTAAACTCTGGAACCAACTCTCGAATTTGAATCTACAAAAATATATCACAAAAACATATCACAAAAATATCTCAAATGACACCAACTTTTTCAATTATTCAAACGCCTCTCTCTTCAATATGATATTTTGTATGAATTAACGGTGCAGACCAGCTCTAACACTGTCCCTGCTATTGATCCGTGCTTTCTACCAGAGAGAGAGTTAAAAAAAAAAAAAAAAAAAAAAAAAAAAAAAAACTATTTATGGTTGATGGCTCGAATCAAGTGACAAAATTTATGTATTACCAGATATAGAAGAAACTTTAAAAAATAATTACATGATGTATGATATCAGCTGAGAGATGTTGTTGGCTAAGAGTCAACATTCAAGCTTCTGTTTTTGTTTTTAGAAGTTGGGGCAGGATTTATTTGACGGATGCTGTTACGAGTGATGAGACATAATATCAAACACAGGAATAAATTAAGAGCTATACTTTCAGTACAGTGAATTTGCCAAGGGGAGAGAGATGTGTTATCGTTCGTACCATTTATCAAAGTCTTTAATGGTACTAACATTGTCACAGAATGGTACTCATGGAGATATGATGATGATGATGTGAAAATGTGAAAGGCAATATAATAATATGAGATGAAGTGTGGACTGGATTGGATATGATAAGATGTAAAGAGCTGAATTTAAAGGCATTGAAGACTCGCCCCAAACGGCGTGCCGCCCTCTGAAAAAGTTAACTTTCCGTTGCTTGCAAGTGAAGTTTTCTTCTTGTCACTACAAATTGCAGACAGTAATGAAACGTGATACCTTGTTATCTTTTATTTGGACCTGAGATGTCCATCGCTGCTATGTGTACACTGTGTTGTGGGTGTTGACCGTAGCTGTATGTACTGACTGTACACTAGTGTTTAATTACTGACGGTAGCAAGCTGTGTGTGTATTTTCTGGGATCGATGGTGGTGTCTAACACTTATGTTACACCTCATTCGAAAATAGGTCAGATTACCGGCATGAGACGTTTCTTTGTGCGCGAGTCTTCACACCCAGCTGGTTGCATTTGGAGTCTATAAAGATCCACTTGAAAACTTCACAGACGTAAAGTTAGAAACTTTGATTCGAGTTGTGATGACAAAACCTCAACAAGACATCACATTGGGAGCTTCGTATTAATGGTAACAATAGGGAGGAAGAGTACATTGACTTGGAGAGGTCATCGGGGGTGCATGCAGGGCAAAAATTGTGACTGCTTGTTCTAAGCTAGGTACTGTAGGTAGGAGGTGGTATTTACAGGAGCCCGGAATGAAGTTAATAAACTCACTGTACACATCAAACTCTATTGCTATGTTGAATTCATGTCAGGATAGGTAACTTAGCCCTCAAATCTTAACCCGTCAGACACAGTCCAAATAACTTTAAATATATTACACAACCAGGGAATAATTTATCTGGTATCGCAACGCAAAATGCTACCGTGCAAAATGGTCAAATTGCTATACATGTGCAAGCGTGTATAGCAGCTTTTGTACAAAGGGGAAATACTATTTTATAAGAGACAAAAGTTGAGAGCCTTGACTGATAACAATTTCATAGCAGATGTCCCTAGTCTACTTGTAAACAACTTTAACTTAAGGCTACTGTACTAACCAACAGTTAAAATGCACCATCATTGAAGACAGCTTAAAATCCCATCCATATGAACATTGAGTTTTTGCTAGCATTCGATCTACTAGTAAACTCTGGTGAAACCACTAGTTAGTGAACTTATCACAACTGGCAACTACAAAGTGCCCCAGGACATCGAGCTATAAATATACAGAAGGTGAAACATAAACTGGCTGTCTCTTGAACAAATACCAAGGGTTGTTTTATTAGACTGATAAATATTTAATCAACCATCTCAGAGGAGGAGAAGGAGGAGGAGTACGAGGAGGAGGAGGAGGCAGATCAAAGGTCCAATTGGACCTGAGAGGTAGAATATTTGTCCATCACATATCAAGACAAGCTGCCCTCTTTGGTACAACTGCTGTTGGTGCTCCATTATACTGCTATAATGGTGGTTTATTTGCTATACCAGTCCATTTTGTCTCTTTCTTCTCTCACAATATAAGGTATTTTCAATTGTTGTTTATCAGTAAATCAGTACTTAGATGTTACTGTGCAGCTAAAAAATAGTACTTGCAGAACAATTTATTTCGCAATAGGCTGTAACTGTAACGCTTCTCTGCGGTACAGTATGTATACTCAATCCTTGTTAATGTTCATCTTCATCGGATGTAAACACATCGATCTTCATGTGTACGCCATGCATCAATGCTTGGGGCATCACAGACGTATGTTTAGAGAATTGAATGTGACATATATGCGAATGTACCCATGTATAACAATTGAAAGTTTACAGCATAGATAATTCTATACGGAACAAGTATGTACATAGGCCTTGTATACATGAAAGCTAGCACATTTGTATCGGCCTCAAAGTTGATTAAATTTGATGAATGTGTACAATAGCACTATCTACCTACTGTAACTTGATCGACCTTCCAAAACTGCCAAATCAAATGTCTCTGTGAGTAAACTAGCCATTAGGTGACAGTAAAAGAAAGTGAGAGACAAATATTGTAAAAATTCAATTGGTTTTGGGAGGTTCTTTGGGCATGCATAGCTGCACAAAAACAAGTCTTATTCAATTTATGTATTCTGTTCTTGGTGAAGTAACTGGAAAAGTGTTTCTATCATGGAAAGGTAACTGATTATGCAGCTAGTTCACAAACACTTTGATGAGATGAAATTAATTAAAACTTATTTTACACAAAGCAAGATCGATTGCGAAATCTTGAGAACATTGCAAAACTGAGACAAAAAATATGTTTTTCGATTTTTCTTCATGCAAGGAACAACTCAGAGAATTTCATGTAAAACAGATGAAATAACTTTGACAGTGAATCTCTGTTAAAACTATACTGAGTTTATTCAAGCTGGACTATAGACTGCTAACATTTAATTTATTTTCTTTTCTATTCATTTCAATGGACACTTCATCTCCCGGATTTGTAGAATACATGATGATACTTGTGCGGCCGTCCAGCGACAGTCCATGATCTGTTTTCGTATCAAACATCTGCTCATGTGACGCATTTTCGAGAAATTAGATCTCCACTGGAAAGCAATTGTCCTCAGAAAGGCTTGCACAGTTGAAAGGCATGCTGATGGATTATATTGTCATCACAACTATGCACACATATGAAGTTACTATATTACAAGCTATGTTGTATAGCTATGCACACAAATGAAGTTACTACTATACAAGTGATGTTGTACTAGCTATGTACACGTATGAAGTTACTATATCACAAGTGATGTTGTATAGCTATGCACACAGATGAAGTTACTCAAGTGATGTTGTATCTAGCTATGCACACATATGAAGTTACTATACAAGTGATGTTGTACTTAGCTATACACACACACAAAGTTACTATAACACAAGTGATGTTGTATAGCTATGCACACATATGAAGTTACTTTATTACAAGTGATGTTGTTTAGCTAAATACACATGAAGTTAGTAAATTACAACTGATGTTGTATAGCTTCTGTCAAAGGGTGGAGTTAAACGCTGTTTCGAGATAAACTCTGTGTTAGAGCATCATAGCCTTCATCACCTGCACTATTAGACGTTTCATTTTAACGTTTGGTAATGGTTACATAACAAAATTTAAATTTTAGCCAAATTTGCATTTCCTTCTTCTTTTACTTTTTACTTTCTTCCAATTTCATTGCAGTTTTCCATGGAGAGCTACAGTGAAACTGATCTTGTTTTTATGATACTTCTACCTCTTTGTTTGAAAGCAAGACGTTTCACACAAAAGCCGATCCAAAGCTCAATTTCATTTACCTTGCTGTTTCATATGAAATGAAAAACTTGTCTTCAGTTACATCGGGTGAAGATAAAAAAAACTTTCATCTGTTATTCAGGTTTGGATGTTATTTCCTCTTTCAGTAATTTGTTTGAGCAATTTTAAAACAGCAGGACGGAGAAAGAAGGCATTGAAACAAACCTTTCGTTAGCACATGTAGACCCATTTTGACCTGAGAGAAGTTTCCAGTGCCAAGTTCATTTCGTATTCTGTAAAATCCTATCCGTTTTCCTAGAGTGATTTCCTTCAAAGCTGTCCTATCATTGTTCAGTTCCGCGGTCACGCGTTCGTACGGTGTCAAGCGCTTTGGCGGATCCAAATTAAAACCGTCTTGGGCGGGATCCTGGGAGCCGATGCTAGCGTGGTTAGAGGACACGGATGGGCGCCCTCGCTGTTCGCTATGTCGGCTCTCAGCTACTGACATGTTGTCGTTGGTTCCCATGGGGACAAATCTCGTTTAGTCAGCTCGTTTCGACGACATCTGCAGTCTTTTCGCTGAGTGAAGAAAGAGAAAGAGAAATGATACAAAATAGGCCGATGAACTCGATAAAGTTTTATGACGGATCTCGAGAGCAGCACATGTAATTATGTAACATTACTGTATAAAAGTGCAAAAGTGCACACATGTAGTTGCCACATACATTACCTAGATTGTTTGATACTTGTTGGGAATGCAGCTTAGAATTGTAAATTTCTTTACAAAAATATCATTCAAAATTAAAAAATGACTTTGAAACATTCCTTTCAGACTGACATGAAAATAAATGAGCAGTTGCGAAATTCATGTAATTAAGAAAAATTGATATAATACCAACGATATTAACTTTCGTCTCCAAATTATTAAACATACTGTATTCTTTATAGCGCACTATGAATAATGATGACACATTTCCATTTAATGAAACGAAGGAAAACTAACGAGTGACCACTCGCTGAAGGACCGATAATCAAACTGGAAATATATATCGCTACATTGCTATTAAACTTACTGATTCCCATTAATACCAGTTACTATTCATCACTGATAATTACTTGCATATATTCTATTATAAAGAGAGCTATTTTTCTCCAGTCCTTCTCAAATGTTACCATGCACATCAAAGTAGAAAACTTTTCCACTTTTGGGACAAAAAAAAATACAAGAATAAGAAGACTTTTAACATTATGCATTCACCGACTTTTATTACACTGAAGCATCAACAATTTAAGCCCCCAAATGTTCTTAAATCGATAATAAAATTTCAAATAAAGCACCGCGATAGTTCATTCACCCGGCCTGCTCGATCCACCACAGACTTTCAAAGACCTACATTTTACATCATTAAGTTAATCATAGACTAGAAAATTGTGCTCTTAGGTAACGATATAAAAAATAAGTCATCGCAGATAGAGAGTATTGTATGACATGTGGTCTTACATTTAACATGGTAAAGCTATACTGTTGAAAGGCGGATAGATGTATAAACCAACCATATGTACGGTAAAATCATCTAGCACCTGTGATATATATGCATTAATATAGAGGGCGTTGTGGTCAAATGGTTAAGGCAGTGGACTTGTGATCTAAGGATTACAGGTTCGAGCCCTGGCCAGATCATTGCATTGTGTCCTTGGGC
>JAAAKB020097888.1:0-13168 GCA_010014835.2 Apostichopus leukothele | reverse complement strand
GCATCAGCTGTTTTGAAACAGTTTTGTCTATTGCAGCAAGTTGTCACTATTCACTAAATGACACACTCTACTTGGCCTCTATACTTCATGTGGAAGGTTTAATATCCAATGGAGTCTGATATGCTGTTCTAAGGGGTCACAGAGGCAATTCAGAATGTAAAAGCCCCCCAACAGAGACGTTCCCAAAACATTTGAAAACTTGAGTCTTTCTAAGTAAACATTACCCATTTTGGTCAACATCAACAAGTTAGAAGTTACCTGTACCAATAGAATGCATTGTCATTCAATAAGCTATGTACATTATCCATGTGTGAAGTTTGTTACTTAACAAGTTAGATATTAATTCATGGGTGTGATTCTGGAAGTAAGCAGCTGTTGGCTTGCCCTATTAAAGTAACATTCACATGACTACAGCCCACCATTTGCTTTGCACTTGTCAATGAAAACAGTTTTTCTGTTTCTGTTTGTTGTTATTAAGTTTCAAGTTTTCCATTAGTATTGCGTTGACTGATTCGAATTATAATTTGTAAACAGTTTTACATAGGACACAGTGCTTCCAAAGCAAATGTTCCTATTCACAGGTTCAGGTGATTGTGGGGTAGGGGTGGGGGGAGGGGTGAGGTGTGATCCTGCACACTAACTTCATGCTTCAGGCTGATGATACACCTCAATCCAGACCAACTTCTTGGTTAAGAATAGAACCATTTTCATTACGGTTGCGATATATTATCAGTTTACCTACTGGATGAAAGTTTACCGAAATGAATACGTTCATTCCATTACTGTACATGCTAACAAAACATGGTATAAAACCATCTATAGTATAACACATCTATACTAGCACTGTCAACACAGTGTATTACTATTGATTGGAAGTACATGTGACACTCATACAATGGTTCAAGAACCTATCAGCGCTCTGTTGCTCTCATGTACTTCAAGTCTACCCCAGGCTGGCTTCTAAACTCTCTCTGACCCCGTGAGGCCACCAATAGGGTACCTTATATGCCTTTGCTATTCTTGGTGTTGTAGAAGGTAATAAATAACAAACTGGTTTACAACTTTTTCCAGGGCACGACTTCTTCATTTATTGACCGTCTAAACATCCTGAACAACTATTTGAAACTCAACACTTCATCAAATATGAATTGGGAATATTTTGTACAGATAATTGTCGAGCTGCAGAAGCTAAGCAATTTAGTTGACCCAAAAAAATTATTAAAAAAAAGGTACCGTAGTGGATGATTAAATCCCACTTTTGGACAACACATCACAGCCACAGGCAATTTACTACCGATTCTTTGGCAGTCTTCTTAGAAAATATTTTTGGCCAAACATTTATCTTATAACTAAATTTCTGAAGATTGAAAAGGAAAGTGAAAGCAACATTTTTCCGGCTGTCTATGTTGGACATGTCAACTTGTGACATCATCTGTTGAGTGATCAAAGCAGCTGCCAGTGTTGATAACAATATAACTGTATTTTTAGCCACAAAATGTAAATACTGAAACTTGTTTTGTGTTTTTTAATGTAAAAGGTGGTAAGGAGTCTCAGAAGTTGTACTTTTCCCTGGTTTTTATCAGCTTTGGCCATTTTATTTTATTTATTTTTTAATTAAACTTTATTTTAAGAGGGTAGCTCGTTTAGCAATAGCTAATCTTCCACGAGGCCCTCTAATAAGACATATAATAATATGACTTCTCTATGATAATAACATATTAAGTAGGCCTCATTTGCATAAACTGTCAAGTTGTCAACTAACTTATGTAAATAAGTAAGGCAAGTTTGGTTTTTTGTTGTGTCGATTATCTTGGAACTCTCTGGTGATCTCATTCACTGCCAGTGATGCAATGAATGACTGCTAAGTTCGGTCAAGCTAGGTTAATTGTTAAATTCACTGCTCAGAGTGTTTGCAGAGTGAGTCACATATAATAGCCCGAATGCAGAAGGTTTACTGTGCTATTAATTACCAACATATTATATTGTTTTTTTCAACACTACTCATCACATTTTTCTTCCCATGTGATCAGAATTCCAACTAACCAAACTTCGAACATAGTTTAGTTTGCTAATGCCTTTTCCTCTTGTCCATTCAGGCACGAGCTGGCGAAGATGAAAATAGCTAGTGGCATTTTTAAAACAAATTGATAACACTCAACCCCTCTAGGGAGATATCCTACTGTACAAGAAATGAATCCCAAGTGATTTTAATGTATTTTCACTTTTCTTAAATAACAATCCATTCCCCGCCCCCCCCCCCCCACCAAAAAAAACCGGAAATCAAAACGGTCACACTACATTACAACCTCCTTTCATTATGTAAAACCAATAATCATTCTTAACGGTGCTATCGAGGGAAGCCAATTCTGTAAGCATCAGTGATAAATACTGGTGATATGTATTTATTTATTTAACGTTAAAGAGTAAACTCTGTTAGCAAAAAGCTAATCTCCCCCGAGGCCCTGACTCCATTAAAACACTGCATAATCCAGAATAAGGGAAACAAGAATAGAGGGCGGCATTGCAATCCAGCTAGAATAATTCCCAGTTTTCCAAGAGTTTTTTATTTTTATATTTTTATTTTGTTTGAAAGCACTTTTTTTTATGGAGTTAGGAGTGTTGTATTGTACATGTATAAAAGGGGAAATGTTATAGAATTCCTCAATTATTCCTGTAGAAAGGCAATGTAGAGACTTAAAGGTAGTCAGTATAGGCTCCAAATTACAGCATGCTATATTTGCTAGAAATTGTCAAAAAGTATTTTCCTGGAGGTTTTTACTCTCCAAATTGTTCTCAGACATTTTCGAGGAACACACAAGATGACTGACTGTCCCAGTGAGGAAACTTTCCTCGAAGGTTGTTATAAAAACAGTTTAAGAATTTTGACCAAAAGTGACCATATTTGATATCTAGCATATTTGGTGCCAATACAGCATACCTTTAAATCAACATATGGTTGATTGAATGTATCTTATATACACTTGATATCACTGAGAGATTTAATATTGATAATTCTCTCCGATAATAATTTGAACGGTTTCGTACCTCCAATGAAAGCTTTCACAAAAATCATTAACGTAAACAGCAATTGATAAATATCAGGTTTGATATTATTTAAACTCACCTTTCCTTTATATTCAGGAGGAGTAAATCCACTGTAAAGTGGAATATGACAACTGCATAAAATAGCCTACAGGGAGAAAATGTGAGAGAAAAGTCTTCACTATTCATTGATAGACAAAGTTGATGAATGGAAACAATGGTAAAGGCCGGACTTGAGTGTTCATTGAAAATGTGTGAACTTCAGTTTGCATTAGCTAAAATGTGCCTAGTTAACACTTACCTATTATGTATGGAACAGTCAGATGTAACCCATATTCTTTACTAAGTACTTTATCAATGCCAAACTAACTGGTTCAAAGGAACCACACCTTTAATACACACCTTCTCTTTTGCAACATTGACTAAAATTAACATATTCGTTGAACATTATTAATTAATTAATGTAAGATTTATAAAGCGCTGTCATATCCACCTATAACCGTGCTCCAGGGGGAACACAATGTAATCCTGGCCAATGGTAACCTGTCAAACAATCCCTCCACATGGCATCAGCTTAAACAGTGCCCAATGAACAAGTTATCTCACAGGTCCCCATTTATACACCTGGGTGAAGAGAGGCAATGGAGATAAAAGTGCCTCAAAATATACATAAGTCCTGTCTTTACTTGCAATAGGCTAAGTATGATAGCAAAGATTAGAGTACTTAGAATGCACAATTAATTTTCTGCGAAGGTTCAGACAAAAACATTGGGCCAGACAGAATAACAATTTTACCATACCTCGATTGAGCCATGTACAGGGTAGTCTAGTAAGGTGGTCAAGCTTATGGCCTGAAAGGTCCACATAATTCTGCTTGTGGACCGGTTTTTTTTCTTTTTTTTCCTGTGGGTCAAATTGAAATCTTTCCCGGGCCGGACCCTAATGAGAACACTTGACACAGAGAATATAGCTATGGAAAGGCGCCACCATTTATAGTTTAACCGCAATATTTACAACATGTTCACATCTAAACTAGCATACTCACCTCAATCAATTCTTCTCTACTGGCAAACTCTGTGATTATTTCATTCTTGAAACTGGTGCAGTTTGTTACGGAAATGTAAAGATTACCGTTCGCTAGTTCGTGTGCATTTTTCGGTAAATGCTCTTCGAGTTGATCGTGTAGAATCTCCGAGAGTTTGAAGCTAGGACTAAATACACCCAAAAGTTTCTTTCTAGTACCTTCAATCATACTTTGAGCCACTGTCATTCCAATCTGAGGATATATAATAAATATTAGTTGACAGTTAGTGAAATAATTAATGAAATCAATTTTGTGGTTAAAGCCTGGGGGAAAAAAAACCCAACCATCAATTATGCTTATATGACAGATCTTTATGACAAAAAATATCTCCCAAACAGCTAAGAAAAGTCCCTCTCTGTTTGAGAGATATCCTAGCTTAAAGCCGTTTCTCAGAGAGGTCATTTTGTAATCTTTGATGTTGCACTGCCACTAAGATCTGGAACCTTTTAAATTCTCATTGTTTTTCTTTTCATATTTTTAAGGTAGAATCTTAATCAGTGTTGATACTGAAACTAACGTCATCATTTGGTCCTGCAAAGGGCTTTTATATAAAATTCAGAATTTCAAACTCCATCTCCATTAACAGCTAGAAATATATAATATTGTAATGAATAAAGAATACAAAAATGTGGCTCAATGATGATAAACTTGAGCTTGACCAAGTCTTTAGACTTGATCAAGTCTCAAACCTTGTGTGTATTTAAGGAACATTAAATCTGTATTACCTCTCAATGGAATAAGATGTTTCTTAACTGTTTGGTGAAGTTGTTCATGTCAATTATCTCTATCACAAAGATCAATAATGCACGACCAAATAGGGAAAAATATCAACAGATTAATTGTCGTCCATATGATTTTGGCCATAATTTAATGGAATACAAAACAAGTGTACATTTAATCTTAAAACATTGTAAACGTTTATTTTCATGATCTTAATAACTTACCCATGGATTATCTGGGTAGCAGGTTATGAGGGCGGCAGATATTGCACCAGCACTAGCTCCACCCCATCTCCTTATCTTATTGAAAATGCTGCCACCATTTCTCTTTAACACCTCATATACGCCTAGATAGTAAGTTCCTAAAAAGCCGCAACCTGCCAATGTCATGTTTATTTCTGAGACCTCTGTAAGTTTTTCAAATGTTCCTTGGCATCGCAGACAGTGGTCGTATGTTTCGTTCAAGACCATTGGGTTATGATCTGCCATACAAACATGTTTCCCTCTTTTAACAACTTCTCTTTCTGATGAGGAGGGATGAAGCCACGCAGCAGAATCAGATGATGGTGACACACCAAAGTCCTCTCTGTGGTCAGGTAAATGTTTGTCATTGTTTGTCTAGTGAAAGATAAGAGTTGAATAATCTAGTTTTTATATTGGCATAACATATCAAATTAAGTCTAGGCAGTAGTTTATACTTCCAAAACTGAATGTAATTACAAAAACATCAGTTTCTCAAGCAAACATTCCCTAAAGCAAGTCATTCAACTTCATTTCTGAAAAGCCAAATTCTTTTTCTTACTACATTAACTCAATTTACTTGTAGTACAAAAAGTATGCCTTCTCAATGAAATATGTGAAAATAGTTGGAAATTTGCCTTTGTTACATGTTAATGACAATAAGAACTTACCACACCCCAACCTCTATATCCCCAACCTCCTCTTTATTGGAAACTGCAAAGTAGATAAGGCTAGATTCTACTATTTCTGTCCTAGTTCTTTATATGCCGATGAAAAGTAAAACATTTCTATTGGTTTTAATCAACCTTTGAATCAACCTTTGGGACATAAATGCACAAAACAGCAAATTTAGTGCAAAGTAATTCACAAGGCACAAGTTGCTTATTAAAATACGCTAATATCATTAGTTCTCATACTTATAGAGACACTTCACATAAATAATGTGTGGCTTGCTGTGCCTAGACATATTGTATTATGTATCATTCAACACGTGCATACTGAAAAATGAAATATCATGTATAAATATGTTGAAAGGTAAATAACATGTAGTCACACAGTTCACACTAACAAAACATATTAAATTGCCTTGAACAAAAATCCAGCAGTGTCCATAAAAAAAGGAGATAAATGATTTGAGATACGTATTATAAGACACACACCTTCTGTAATAAGCCAGTTTCTCTTCTGTTAGCACCCTCACATAAAAGCCTAACTTTTAAGCTGATATTGGGCCTCCAAGGAAAACCATAGCTAGCGTAGAGTACAACAATTCTACTTCTTTTTCTGGTACAGTATTTTCCTAAACAGAGATCAATCCACTTATTTTGCTGCCCAGTTACGGTTGTTACACTTCGACTAGTCTGAGTCAATGCTTTCCTGCAAAGGTTTTTCAACAACAAATTCATTCTGACAGTTTCTTGAAAGCTTCTGGTACAAACATGATGATGATTGCCGCAATGCAATAACTTGTAGTAGCACTGTCAACAATACTTAGCCTAGCACAGTAATATCATGCTGTATTTATTACAGGGCTTAGTTTCACGATGAAAATACATCATGTAAGTTTGACTTGAAAATATGTCTTAATTTAAAACAATCACGGTTATCTTTACTTTCTTTCACTAAGGCAACATAACCAACAAACGAATAAGAAGTATCTAAGACTTTAGACTACCCTTATCAAGATCAATCGGAAGTGTGAAGTCGCCCAAAAATGTGTTTAGTCAACTCAAAACAATACTCGGTTAGGTGTATATGCGTCGTGCAAGTTGCGTTATCAGACGACGAGGACTGAGGTATTGCGTAATCGACTTATTTCAGCATGTAACAAGTGTTTGTTTACATCAGTCACAGAGTAATAGGTTGGGTAATTATGCAAATTTGGTACAAACAGTTATGCACGTCAGAGGAGTGGTAATAGGCGATTCAGATGATTCAATGAATCAGGGCCTCTTATGTCCAAGGGCCCCAAGGGTTTTATTCTGACAGTTTACTTGAGCAAATTCTTGACAACTACCACGCATGTTTTTGCTTGATTTATGATGAGAGTCAACTGACATGCATATGTATAGTCTGTGTTATTTCATTAACAACTGTTTTTTCTTTCTCTATAGTTGAAAGGCACAGTTATTGCCCACTGCATTCACATGTTTTTAATGCTGCTTCGTCGTAGCATTGAATGCAATATAGTCTGAATTAACAATGATGTGAAATTAATTCAATCGAAACCAAGCTTTTTCAGTGTCGGGAATGCATATACACAATTAACAATGATACAACAATTAGTACACTGGCTTTTGATTTTCTTTTTATTTCATGTTCTATGAAAACAAGAAAAGTTATGGCAAATTAAAAAACAAACTATTACCTTTTATTTTGTATAATGGTTTTTACCCTGGAATGTTATATATGTAACTCAATAAGCAGTGTTTTATTACTCGAGTCCGATCTCGATCGGACTCGGTTAGTATGTAGAAACCATGAATCGGATTCGAACTTGGATGTAGAGGACATGGACTTGGATTCGAACTCGGACAATAAGAACTCGTAGTAGAGAAACAAGTACCGGTAGACTTATCAGGAGGACTCGAACTTGGACTCGGATAATAAGGACTTAATTTGGAAGTGCTGGACTCGACTACAACACTGGTAACAGTATACCTGTGTAACGTTGTTGTGTACGGTATGCGTGATCAGCTGACTTTTGAGTGGTAAAATAGTGAATATGGTATGGAAAAATTTAATCTGATGGGTGATTATAATTATACGTAATATGACCAGGAATCGCTTTCACGTGTAGGTGGTGGGGCAGAAGCGGAACAGAAAACTATATTGCAAAGTAAGCTAGTAATTTACTAAACCGAAATGTTACTTCTCACAGGCCCTGCATTTCAATGCTATGGTAATATAGTGACCCGTTTATTCACGAACATGCCATTTCTGTGAGCGAAATCTGCACAAACGAATAAAGCCCCTGATTTCATGTGCGGTTAAATCGCAAAATCGGTGGGCAAACGTGGAGACGGGAAGAAGTTGCGCGGCAAACGCGATTCGACGTATGAACCTGTGTTATTTCCTCTTTTAGTATTTTTACACTTATTGATTTGTGTCAAGTGCAGTATGGATGAAGTTAAAGGGAAACGCTCCAGGTCTCTTGAACAGTGGTACCTGAAACCATTTTCCAACCCATTGAATTGATGAAAGTAGTTTGACGTCAACACCCTGCACAGTTTGAAAAATAAACGTTATAGTTTTACAAAAAAGATTATCATTATTTTCTAATAATTTCGTGTTCCCAGACACTTTCGCATGCTATTATTATCTTAACGTATATGCAAATAGCAAACTACACACACACACACACACACACACACATATATATATATATATATATCTATATCAATTATTAATCAATAATCAAGTCAATATTAATAATTGTTCAACCATACTACATTCAGACAGATTTGAGAGCAATAAAATATTTTTGTGGCATTTCAGTTCAGTTCTCAAAACGTTGAACTACCGTACCGTGTATGTACATTGTACGATAGTGATGTGGATTCTAGTTATTCATAATCATATCTCACCATATGTTTGACAAAGGTGGCAATTTTGGAATTTTAAGTTTATTTGCCCTTGAAATTTGCATTTTGTTGTAATGTTCATCTTCCATACGGCAAAACAACACACATGATTGATATATATATATATATATATATATATATATATATATATATGTGTGTGTCTCAGACGTAATATATGTCTCGTTGACATCGATATTTTATATTGTAGAAGGACATTGCTATAACACAATAAATAAAATGTGGAAAACTAAGGCCTCTTTATCCGTTACAGATTTAGATAAACCTGATAAAACAGGGTCAATCGCAGTATTTACGAGTCACATTGAAATAAGGATATCAATCCTTATATTACACTCTTTCAATCATCCTACTAGAATGACAAAGGGAACTGAAGTGAGGTAGGGGGGGAGGAGGGGGGGGGTGTCGGTGTTGGGTCCCAATGCCTACTAGGGTGACAGAGGGAAATGAAACTGAAGGGAGGGACGATGCGTTACTCAATACGGTACTGCACTAGAACAACACTTTCAATTACCCTACCAGAAGGACAGAGGGAAGAGATCGGGGAGGGGGGGGGGGGTTCAGAGTTCAGATCATCTGTCTTCGGCTTATGTGGGTTCTTGCACCCAGGGCCCGCATCTAATCTGAACCGCGCTTGAAGTTTGCGGAAATAACATTTTACTGAACTATACTAGGCCCGCCTAGTGAATAAACGGCAAATGTCTTCCTTCTTCACATTCATGTGGAGCTTAAGTTTGTACAAATCATTAACTTTTTTAGTGTCAAAGGATGTCCAACTCTGTTCGACACAACACGCTAGAACAGATAGGTCAGGAGACACCCCCTCCCCCTCCCCCGCCCCCAGTGCTTATGAAATCACGAGACTCTACAGTATTTATAAACTACGTACCGTCAACTTAGTTTCAGCGTCCTTCGTGTAGCAAATCTCGTTTGAAAAGTCGTCCGATTTTCCTTGTTTGTGGGGTTCACCAGAGATGTCCTTACCCATATAATTATATCTTATGGCGTAGAATCGAGACTTCCACCCCTTCATGATAGTAAATGACTTGTTCCACCTGAATTTAGAGACGTGATTGAGTTAACCATCAAGGTATGACCCGGGTGTCTTTTCCGAATTGAATATTTGAATTGGTTACAGCTTGAAATATATATGCCTACATTCTCTTTGATTAGCCTACAACTTATTTCTCGGTCACGACTTCTCTAGTACAATTGTTGTCCTCAGAGAAAATACTTTGTGTGGAGAAAATCGATCGTTTCAGCAATTGGTATCGGCACATAATAGGGACGCTCCTTCAATTTCTCTCCTACGCGTATCCTGTTGTCTTGGCTACATCTTCAAAGACGGTTGGATTGCGCAATCGTCAAATCCAGCGACCAGAATGATGTAATCAACGTTGAGCATACATGTGCTCACCGAAGCTAGCCAGATCGCAGTGCAACGTATCTGCTAGTAATTTGTGTACGTGTGATACAACTGTGTCAAAACCCGGCCTCAACTCTCTCTAAAATTAATTTAAAATGTCGGCCAATGTGAAAGCAAACATAACTCATGTTATTTTTGACATGGACGGGTTACTGCTAGGTACATACGTAGCTACTATCATAATGTGGCTTCCTTTATCTTAATCAGTCGATATAGGCAACACTTTGTACAACTAGGCTAGGCCTAGTACAACTTAGATATAGGCCTAGGCCTGACATTTATTTATTGCTACCTTGTAAGTTGTAGGCCTATGGTATGTCCTATACTAGTATAGGCCTAGTTAGCAATTTGATACACTAGAATGATAAATATGTATGCCTAAGCATAAATACACCAAGCCTATAATTACTAAAAAGTGAAGAATTATGTAACAGAGCAATAACATGGCTGGGGGAAAGGCCATGTCAGAATAATTTGGTATCAGAAATAAAGTACCATTGACCATAATATCAGATAACCTCCTTTATCAACAGAGGAAAGGGAATTATTATTAGTATTAATCACATAGATGTCAAAATCTGATTGATGAGAAAGTACCTCAGCAACTGACCACTTTCATTTTGATTTTTTTAGTTGGTTTTCTCTTGAAAAACCTAAAATTTCATAATAGGTTTGTTCTTCTGACCCCCCCAAAAAATCTGGCTATTATTTGAAGACCACTATTTAACATGAAAATTATGTCAGGCTGTTGACAGTCAACCTACATTCTTCGTATTAGATGATTTGCTTTCAGATTGAAGGAACAAATTGTGATGTATTATTTTACATCTTTCTCAACAGACACTGAGAAGATTTATGAACAAGTGTACAGGGGCCTGATCGAGAAGTATGGGAAGACTTATCCTTTTGAGCTGAAAGTGAATTGCATGGGTAGGAAGGCTTCTGAGGCAGCACAGGTCATCATTGATCATCTTAGCTTACCCATTACCACAGAAGAGTGGTTAGAAGTCAGCCAAAAAGCAGTGTTAGAAAAATTTGCAGATGCTAAACTATTACCTGGTAAGTTGTTAAACTATCTGATTGCCTTCAGTTGACAATTTCTCTAAGTTTTTATTTTGTCTCCTTTTCTTTGGGGGTTGTTGTAAGCAAAATTTATGTTGTGGGCTTAAGAGGGGCATCACCAGGGGGTGGCTCAGGGGGGGCACGTACCCTCCCCAAAAACTTGTGCCCCCCCCCGATGGGATTTGTAGCACTTGTTAAAAAAAATACTCAAACAATAACTTTATCTCATTTAAAAACATAAATATCGGACAAACTAAGCCCGAAAATTCTTGAATATAAAGTTACTTCAAGTTGCAAAATATAGCACCAGATTGCATCTAAGGACCCTTAAGTAATCAAAATTTCTCTAGGGGAGGGAGGACACCACCTCCCCTTAGATCTCTCCCACAGAGCAGCATTCACAAATAAACATTGCATCCCCTAATTAAGTGTTGTACCCGCACTGTCAGTATGCTTGGTCACTTCTAGTGCATTTTGTTGCCCATTAAGGCATCTTTCATGCAAGTATTTCAGCTGATACATCACTTTCTAGCAAGCACTGTAGTCTAGATACAGTTTTGATATGATAGTTAAATGAATACTATAAGCAAAGATACAAAGTACACAAACAGCACTCTAAACTGGATATAAACTAAAACATACTATACAATTGGTACAAATATATTCTGTCCACAGGCAGAACAATCTCAACTGTCAAAATCCCAAAGGAAGTGACCACTGTCCTGCTTCACAACCAAATACTGTACCACATGACTTTGAATACACGAATAGAGAACAGGTCAAGTTTAACTTCAAACAGAATATCATCATTCTTCAGTTACATGTTACAGAACGCTAAGAAACAAAAGTCATGAAATTTAATGTTTTCATTGAAAAAATGAAAATAGTATAGATCATTTTTTTTGACAGTTTGAATGATTACTTGACAATCTCTTCTTTTGTTTTTGTTGCTTAAGGTGTTGATAAACTCATCAGGCACCTTCATAAACATGCCATCCCTATTGCCGTGGCAACTGGTTCCTCCTCCACCAACTTAAAAGTCAAGGCAACACACCACGGAGAGTTCTTCAGCTTATTTCATCATATTCTGTGCTCAGGAGATGACCCAGAGGTCAAACGTGGCAAGCCAAATCCAGACATTTTCCAGATAGCAGTGTCTAGATTTAATGGAGAAACACCATCACCAGAAAAAGTGAGAAAACTTTCAATTCGTCAAAGATTTATTCCCATAAATGATAAAAGCAATTTAACCATCATAATTAACCTATGCGACGGCACATGCAATGATAAATACCTCCCTACCCTATCCTCGTCCCTTCCCCCTCCTCTCACCCTTACAGACATAAGGTATTATGACTTTGATGTGTTCTTTCAAGATCATGTTCAAGGGCAGATACATGGTAATCGTAGATATGATGTCGCAGAACTTTTGTTGCTTTGTTGACCTGTGTTTCAGCATCCATGAAAAATTGACGATTTCTTCAAAAAGTTTGTTGCCATCTCTAAGTTTCAATAAATTCTTAATGAGTGAGAGAATTAATGCCAAGAAAGGAGGAGCAATGTTATAGGTACTGTATGTTGTGTGTTGGTACTTAATGGTTAGTTTCTATGGAGACCACCATATATTTAAATATTGAAGTTGAGATCATGAAGCAGAAAATACATAAGTGCTCAGAGTTTGTAATGTAGTTTTGAGATTTTTGAATTTTATTTGTGATGAAAGATTGAAAATGAAAAGGTTGCGTATATGTGAAATACATGCCTACACATCTTGGCATTCATGCATTAATTTAACATTTTGCAGAACATTTGGCTATTATAACATCCAATCAATTATTCCCTGTGAAGACTACCACTGTAGCTTTGTTTCATGTTCATCGTACAGTCAACTCTTGAACAGTTACAAATCATCTCAATTTATATTGAAATTTATTTTCTATTTATGTTTTGATAGTCTTATTGTTGCTAATTTTCGGCTGTAATAGTTTAGTAT
>JAAAKB020097777.1:0-13171 GCA_010014835.2 Apostichopus leukothele | reverse complement strand
TAGTCAGATTTCAGCAGTTTCTACACAATCTGATAAAACTTTACACTTGAATATCTCTTTAACCGAAAAAGATATTTCAACATTTTTTTCACCATTGTGTTTCTTTTCTTGTCCTCTTTCATATAACATAAACATGTATGACAACTGAACCAATCCTTTAAAACAATAGCTTTACCTCTACCATTTATCCGGTAAATCTCTGTATGGTGTCTGCAGATTGTGATCATAAATTAATGCATTTGTAATGCTTAAAGTTTATTCAGCTTTAATTTGCACAAAGTTTTGCTACACTTTTTTAACCAATTGGCATGTGAACTGGGCTTTTGTCAATAATATAGTGATAGCATTAAGACTGATGAATAATTGAAATCAGCCAAACTGTGGAATATAAACAACAAAAATGTATAGTTCTAGTCTTTCCTTAACGTTACTTTTATTGATTGGCTAGTAAATAGATACCTACCTCTCCACTGAAGGCAACCAAAGGTTACCGCACATATAATAAATGCGGAGATTATGACACCTGCACCCAAACATGCAAGAATTAAAATATCAGACTCATCTATAAGCGGTGCATCCGTGGTAGAAGAGAACTCCTTCAGTGGAGTTGACGTTACTGCAAATAGGTCAAAATGAAACATTAATAACGCAGAGGACGGACAATTTTGTTCGCAATAAGTAATCATGATATTATTTATTAGCATGATATCATTTGGTTGTAATTCTTTAAATTCAAGATAATTCCGGAAGAGCAGGAATTATTGTGACACCGAAGTAATATATGACAATGTTGATGGTTATCGAGTTCGCATATAAATATATGTGGGATAAAATATGTACATCCGGAGATGATGTATTTTCCTTTCCCGTACTTTGAATGTTTTGTTGCAAACCTACCAAATAACCTGTGCATTATACCTGTTACACTAGTTTCCTAGTGTCGCAAATTGATGGATTGAAACAGTGTTTAGCGATACTGCTATTGCTGCCTTCGTCTAATATATGATACATCCCCTTAGATCCCATTTAATTAATTATGCTGATAGATGAGTTCTATTATATGCTATGATTATGATTACATGAAAACAGAGGTCGCGAGTTAGACCATAAGTGTCACGCTCTTCATTTGTTGATGCACTAACAATGATAGTTGCAAAAGAAAATGTGTGTTTGACCGATAAATGATGAACATATCACACGCATCTCGATATCTCGATTACGTGATTTAGGAACTGAATGCCAAAAAAACTTCCTCCTTCATCAGTAAATATAAATTTGCACTACCCTTTTAAGGTGCCAGGAACATTGCAGCCGACAACTCTTACCGTTGATAGAATCTTCTTTGAATATGTTTGGAGACATTTTGGTGACTATTTTGCAGCAGGTCGAGGATATATACTGAGCTCTGAACCAAAGTTTTCAATTGCTCTTTTGGTTGTATTTAATCACGGTTGTTGCTCTCGTCTTCTTTCAAGTGTACGATGTTATCCACTTTACATGTAAGATTAACAGGTTTTACTTGACTGCAAAAGCAATGCAGAAATTACGGAATTAATTCAGTCAGAACAAGAGGAGATTGATAGTCTTTTTGTTTTTCAAACTGCAGGACTGCATGAGAGGAAAAAACCGTCTATAGAACGGGATGCTCACTGGGTGGGTACATTGTATAAGATAGAAGTTGTTGAAGTGAACGATTTTCGCTTTTAAAGCGGTATTCCGGGACGTAATTAAATTTCTTTGCATCAACATACCATCCAATTGTGAGATTGACAAAATTATTGTCCTAAAAAATGGTGTATCAAATACTTTTCGTGTTAAGTGTAATGGACAGGACTTACTGGAGCAGTGAATTTCACATAGACAAATATGTTAGATCTTTGGAGAAAAAAGGTAGATATAAACTTACTCAGTACTCAGAAGGACTGGATTTAGAGTCATGAAATGAGTAGTACACATCACACAAAGTCCGTGGCAAAGATCCGCAAGCTATAAAGTATACTTGCGTCATATATGACAATCAAATCTCAATGTTATCGCTGATGCATCATGCAAATCTCATTCTTCACATACGGAATGAAGAGCGATATATAAAGTTTATGAACTTGCATAGAGAATGACCTAAGTTTCTAATGTTTAACAGTTCATTGACTTTCGCTATAGTAGTTTCGGAATGCTGGAATGCTGCACAATATGTATTTTGCTAAAACAGTTAACATAATTATCCATGATATATCCATTTGGACACTTTTGTCTTTTTATATGACATTTTAGTAATGTTTAAAAGTTTACAACTCATTAAGCTCTTGATGGATATACAAGTTCAGGAAACTGATAGTAATAAGTAAAAGCTTAAAGTAATTAACAAATGATTAAAAATAACTTTACGATTTGCAGTGATGCAGCTGTATGTAAGTGTAAGCTATTTCTAACAATTTGGCTTAATGTTTAATCTTAATGCATTGTCCTTTTAATATGGATCAAGGAAATATAGCACATTCGACAGAAGCCCATTATGCTTCCTGCAGTTAATGACTTTTAATTCAAGTATCATAACACTCATATAATTTCTTTGAAGGTCTTTAATACCCGAATGTTTGATGAATTACATTTGTCGGGATGAATTTTGTCCCTTGCAATTGAAAATATGAAAGCTTATATGAGGAACAAAATACGTGATCACTTAATGATTGTTAGAAAAGAAGACAAATAAAACTTGAAGTAAGAAAGGACAGACTCAACACAATATGCTGTTTGGGGCAATTGCTTCATAAAACAATACTTATACATGCACGTTATGTACGTTTCTATTACGATTCACTGTATACAAGTTCGTTCTAATAGGGAAGTACCATTTGCGGTAAGGGTGTTTAGGATAATGTTTTACAGACACAGTGTACCATTTGATATCCTTGAAGGACAATGGAATCTCCCAAAGGGCATATCTTTAAGTCTAAAAGTGAAAATCTGTTCCTCTCTAAGCTGGTGTGTCTTTACACTGTCGGGAGATATTATTCACTCATAATTGTTTTGGAGGACTAGAGCAATTTCGAACAGAACAAACTTCCGACATTAACTTAAGGGTAGTATCAGTAGCCAACCATGGACTGTTAGCCAAATTTAAACATTAAGCTGGTGACGATTACACCTAATACTACAGTCTTAGCCCTAAGTCCCACCCATACCTCCCCCTCCGTTCAGTCTCTTCTTCTGTTCAATACAAAAACAGACATATTATTCCTTATTTTCTTTAATATCGAAAGCAGTCAGCCTGATATAAAAATGATCTGCCTCTTTTTCTATACCGCTTCAGTCTAAGTGTTTGCTATTCTTGCTGTAAACGTGTTTGGCTTCCGTTGATTTGACATATCGTTAAGCTTATTCAAACACAAATATTAATCACTGTATAGTCCAACTTGAGCGTAAAAGGGGACGTGGATCCGACTTACGAAAGCTCTATCTAGTTGTGTACTAAGTCTATGGTCTACTTTTTCTACTACCGGTCTAAATTAGTCTAACCAAAACAGTTACTGTGATTTGATAGCAGTCGTAGTTATGAGCATCATAAACACCGCTTAAAGGTTGTTTTGTGAAGGTGGTGATGCTCAGCTGCTTCTGTTATCTGGAGGATAAGTAGTGTGCTGAAGGTGTCCTGTGCTAGTTCATGCTGAAAGTCTGCGGTACTTGACCCAACTTATAACTCACCAAAAGTTCTTCAACTGTCTACATTTGCTTTCAGAAATATTTATCTTTTGTGCACATTCAGCCACTGACGTAGGGAAATCATATGACGAACACAAAAGTGCTATGTTAGCGACACTTCCTGTACTTCCTGCAAACTCTGTGCTTAATTTTATCTTTTGCCAACAACTCATTCCTTCCGACACAGATTTAAACGTGATAATTGTGGTTCCATGAATGCCTGATCGACATAAATTTATGCTCATAAGGTTGCAGAGTTTGTTCTGACGTGTTTATGTAAAAATATGTAAAAATATGTAAAAATAGGAATAGCTGTTCATGTAAAAGAGACAAACATGCATTCTGAAAAGAAGTATGTTTGTATTAATATGAAGAATATTCACCGTTTGTTAAAGATCCATCGCCATAATTTCATATTTCCCCCTCTTTCCCTTATGCAGTAAATATAAAACTGTGAAAACCAATGCCTGATGGTTTGTTCTATATTTCAAACTAATACTATACAATACAATGCAAGCTGACATAATATTCCTAGTTGGATTATATGCTCCTTGACTTTTATTTAACAAACCAGTACTCTTTATGATTGTGACCATTAAAATTGAACGTGGGATAAACATGTCCTTGTTGCAAGAATACACAAAGCAAAATGGTAAATTATTGTATTTTTGAAGCGCAAATACATTGATTTTTAGCTACCTTATACTTAGGTTTTCTTAATTGATATTTTATCTATAGTTAGATCACAGTTATATTCCACTTTCCGCCAAAACAATGAAAAGGAGAATTTGACATAACACGCAGGTATTTTTAAATGTTGACAAGTAAACAAGCGGTAAAATGGTAGTTCAGTGACTTCAAAAATAAACTCATTAAAGAACAAGACAAGAAAGATAATGCTATTTGAATCTTTTTCGGTTTCCTTTCAAATCGTGGACCTTGATCGGTACGGAAATTTTCTGGAATGTTAATGAATATAACCTTTAAAGGAAACACTTTGCAATTGTTTCTGTCCTTTGATCAAGTATTGCATACACATTTACATTCTTGCTGAAATGATCAATAATAAAAAAAAAAAAATTATATCTACTGCTACGATAAGTTAAAGGTATCCTGTTATGTCTGAACAAGATGATATTTAGATTGAATATTCGTATCGTGGTGAGCCAGGTGATTTGTCACGCTTAGAGCTTTGTGAACGATCATATCTACTGCAAAATGAGGGATCGCGAGATTCTGATCTGTTCCTCACACGATATAGATAATTTAGTCGGTCTTCCATATTTTTGACCTGGTTATTAATTGTGTTTACTCGGACAGACAATTTCTGCATCGACTCCTGAATATGTTGTATAGACGTTGGAATAAAACTGTGGCAACTAAATGACTGTTACTTCCGTCATTTATTTTGTATTTTACTCTGCAGTTTGTAATCAGCTTTTTCAGACGCACTTCAACTAAACTATCCCAAAATCTAAATGCCGGTCCAAATAGTCTTCCATTAAGTGTAGAAGCAGGTTATATATTTCCTTTGGAGTTGGGTGGATCAATACCATTTATTAAGTCTAGTCTACGACACCATTAATGGTGGTTTTACAATTTTAAATTATCGTCACCGTTAAACGAAGAGAGCAGATCAACTTTAAATGACAAAGAAGGTGACGTAACGTTTATGTTAAAGCGGTCCATACATGAATTACTAACTACATCAATTTTAACCCTATTCAATTCACGTGATTTGTGAGTACTTTACATTAGATACAAATATTTATTGCAAATTACGTAACAATCAAAAACATTTTGTCGAAAGCAGAATATACAATAAACATTAATTGCAAAATGTACAAACATTTCCAAAATTATATGAATATGGTACGAACGTTCTATATATATAGGATAATGTCCAACATGTTCCAGATGAACAATTATAATACAAAAATGTTGTTGAACATTCTCGCAACAAAATCCACCAGAAGCTTATGATATTGTGGTCTTCTCTAGTCCAATATCCGTAACCTTAAAACCGTAATACTGCAACCTTCGTGTTTGGCATTAATCTAACGTAAGAACAAAAAACATAGATTTGAACTCATTTTAGTATGTCTTTTTTTTCCATAGACTTATATGAACTTCTTTCTTTGAAACCAATATTAAATTTAGCGTAAGAGGCAAAGGTACCGAAAGTACATAAGGTATACATTAATCAAGACATAGGATATAAAATATAAACAATTATTTTGCATTTCATTTGCATAATTACAGTTATATTTTACACTAGTCTACTACAATATTATACGTTAAAGTAATGACATCACTTGGCAACATCATTTTTAAAAAGTTTCCAATACTTTTAATTCGTGTTTCGTTTTCGGGAAAAACATTCGAGGGACTGCGTTGTTCATAACGCTAATATGTATTGGTACCTATGAGGAGGAATTTGTATATGAAATATAAATGTGACGGTATTTCGTTGGCTGTCACGTGACGTACTGTGTCCGTACCTAACCGCTGTCAAGAAAAGTATCCTTCTTCTTTAAAACTGAAATATTTAGAAATGTAAAAAAGAAGAAGATTGAGACTGAGATTGGTGAAAGTCTGTAATTATTAACAGTACTGTTAGCTACTCTCTTGAATGGTAGTTGTTAATGAGCGGCAACTTGTTCGCATATGTGACTAAGAGAGCTTGTTTACTATAAGTCTTGTCTATCCACCACCGGAGGTTAACGTGAAAGAAACTGCAGATGCGCTAGATAATGTTAACGGGAATTTACAAGCATATTCCATCTCTAATGAAATGAAAGGTTAATTTCGGGCAAAGATTAGTAGCAATAGCTTCTCGATCATGATGAGTCGAGTGAGTGGAACTTTTTGCATTCAACAAAGGACGAGGCTTGGAAACAGTGTGATTAACATATAAATAAGATATTTGTTCTGGTAAGAAAGTTTACTTTATAATACCTTCATGCTGATCATAAACGTTTTCCGAGCTTCCAAGTCCATCTACACGGATACAAGAAAAACAATTATTGTCCGTTTACATTCATGTTTAAAGGAAATGATCCACACGTGTATTCACAAAAAAAAATGCAGAGTCATTGAATTGTTAATGTGCACATTTCGGTATATTTTTTTTAAATCTGGTCATGTCAACATAAAGATCTATGTGTAAAGGAACGAATGACACACACATATTTTATCATTATTATTATCATAGGTTACGTAATTTATTAAAGGTAACATACACTGAAACATAGTGTCTTAGCACCAATCAATGAATTCAAACTTACCAGACCGGACGAATCTATTATAGCTTTCATTTCACCCTTATTCATCTATTGTGGTAGCAAAAGAAGGAAAGAAAGTAAATTTGACTTTGTTTATAGCTTTGGTTGTAAAGGAATACAACTATACGTTTATGTTAACACTGTAAACATATAGCAGCATGTCGGTCGATTCGTTAAAAGAATTTTATTGCGATACAATCATGTAACGTATAAACATAAATCAGTACTTCATTCATTGAAAAGGGAGAAGTTTGGTGTTAATTGTTTCAACGTAAAATAGAATTTATGTAGCAAACGATTTGGTAACAGTTTAGTCAACTTCTTACAACGAAAATCAACCTCGCACTGAGATCACAGAACGTATCTTGGAAAACACAAATTACCTTATACGATTTTATAATGTGATTAAGTAGTTTGTCCTTCATGTTTTCTCCGATCTATGAATGGAAACAGAAAACGGTGATGAATGGGTCGGCCCGGAACGTAAAAAACAATAATTGAAACGTGTTGTTAATTGATATAAGTTGTACAGCTCGATTGAATACTTGAACGAATCAAAAGCCACAAAAGAGAAAAGGGTGTGTTGTTTCCATAAGTGGTAAAACATATGCACCTTGTAGAAAATTTTGCACTATCCAAATTCATCATGTAGGCTAGTTTGTGTATTTTTTACTTCGTAATTGATTAAGGACTTTCATAACTTAACGTTACTACATTAATCAAGTCTTACTAATTGCGTTCAATGAGCCCGAAGAACTGCCACCTGGAAAGCAGTGGTATTTGACGACATTGATTATATCCCGGGAAATCGAACACATGAAACCTCATAAAGGGCAAATTGTATTTAAAGAGAAAGAAAACTTGATTGTGATTGGCTTCCTGCCATTTTGCTAAGATAATGTTCAGTACCTGTTCTTGATGTACCATCGTCATGATCATACGGTTACAGTCTCGGTGTTAAGGGGACTGGGCTTGAGAGTGAATAAGTTTGTTTGATGCCAGTGCCAGTGCTATATCCTATATAACAGTTCCTAAAACAAAGCTTGATTCGGAATCATGATAGATTGGTGACAGACGCTAGCATATTAAATATTCATTGACAAGTGACTAAGGTTTAACAAGTTAGAAACACATGGTTCAAACTCGTGAAAGTACTCGAATCAGGGAAGTATAATTTAATTTAGGAAACCAACAGTTTATCGACTTACCAATTTTTCAAGTGAAAGTGAAGCCACGTAGCGAATCCAATTTTCTTTGTTCCACTAATGAAAGCAACAATCATTATTATATTAAAACGAAATGATTTTCAACTCTATATATATATACGAAACTTTCCGACCCTCACCGAATTATCCCTTCTACCCACACCTTTGACCAAGCCATAACTACATACGATCCTGTAATTTGTTTAATGTGCTCAGCTAATTGGGTGGGGTATGGCATTATTACTCCTCTCAGCTGTGATGTGTAGCAATAGTAGTACATCGACAGGTGCATTTAAGTAACCGTGAAAAGCTAATTTTACAGGGAAGACTGATATTGCTCATAAAAATCTTCTGTATGGAAATAATCAGGTGCCTCCAAAACAATATGTCATAAAAAGGTTTAAGAATAACGTAAACTCAGTGAAAAGTTGTTGATCTTATTTCGCTTACATATATATTTTCATGCATATACATCATATGCAGAATCCAATTGAATGTTAGTAAAATTCCTATGCCGTCAAAAACACAGGGGTTCAGTGAAATGAACAGAAGCTACTTACTGCATCAGTTCGAATGTAACCATTCAGCAGTTGTTCAAATACGTGTTCTGACATCTGAAATTAGAATGAACCTTTTACGAGCCTATTTCCAAATTATGCTTTTGAAGTATTTATGGAGTACATTGACTATTTGTGGTGGTCTACCTCATGCCCTCAATGATCAATACAAGGATTTCTGAGTTGTATTGAATGAAACAGGGAATGTCTTCCCTGGATACACAGTATACAGGATGATGTAGCTTGAAGAAACGTTAGAACGGTATATAGAGATCGCCGTCAGCTAAGGGCACAGGAATTGGAATACTAGTATCTGGATTTGTTTCCAGAAATGCAATTGCACTTCTTCATGTTACAACATTTATATCATGAAAGGTTCATCTCGTATTATAATGGAAATATTTATTAGTACTATTGGTAAAAGTCCATTCGTCGAGCACCGGAAATCCTATATATATATATATATTTGCCTGTATATAAAGTGGTACATTGAAACTTATAACTTATAAGGAACTTACGAGATTTTCTTTCAATATTATCTTTAGCTCTGGGTTGACAATATCACGAACTTTTAGCTGCAGAGCAAATTCAAGTAATTGGGTTTTAGTATTTGTGAACAGTTAGCTATTTTCGAGATAGTCAAAAGGAAATAACACGACAGAATAGTTCAAATAACTCGTTATCCAAAGTTACCAGAGAAAAAATGTTGGTCAGGTTTTGAACGTTATTTAGCATTACAGTTTGGATCCTGTCGCCCAATGGAAGCAATTTTCAATATTGGATTCGACTTATGTCATCAGTTTAAATATAGTATAACATCTCTCTTCGTTTAAAGAGTAACTTTCACAGCTTCTGTATAATATGCTTTCTTCAAGGAAATATACAGTATGTTGCCAACTCATTTACGAATATATATTAATGAATATAATGATTTCATTGTTCAGGCTAGTGATATGATGTACACATCTTTAACAATTGAAAAGGAAGAAACGTTTTCACATACTTTCTTTTCTTTAATAAGATTTTGTATTTCAACTGAATAGATTCCATCCGTAATCTGCAATATGGAAAAATATTGATATTTAGTGAAATGGTTAATAGTAGTGATGGAACACAGCAAAGATTATCGCATGAGGAATTTCAAACGGGTAAAAGCATGCACATGTGGTTTTGAAATATAGTTCAAAATTTATATAACAACTCAGTAAATATTGAGAGAAGTACTGCAGTAGATAGCATTTAAATATTTTAATATTCTACGGTTTATATTAAAATAATGTTTATTTTTTCACTTACCGTTTCTCAAGTTAAAGACATAAATAGGTTATTATTATGTCATTGTCAGTTTCCAGCTTAAGTAGTTCATGGTATTTTATCAAATGTGGACAATAATTATCGTGGACATTTATATAAGTATATTATCTCGATGAAATTTATTTGCATTCATCCCATGCTAAGACCCGTGACACAGCAGACTGTTTTTAACATTAGCTCTGGTATATTTAACTTTATTTAAAAAAAAGACATTTAAAATCACCATTCTTGCGCTTTTCAATAGCAAGTTATGCACAGGTTCTTTTGCATTACATTCATGTCTTTAAAATAACTCATAAGACAAAATATTAAACAGCCACCATTCCTTGTTTGCCAGTTGTATCCTGTTCGAGCTCTATTAAGAGCTCCTTCAGGCCACCATTCCACCGCTTATAAACGAGAAATAAAATATTGAGCTTGTATTAAGCAGCTCCGTATGATGAGACCCGACTCAGGAAAAAACGAACATGTAGCATTCAATGAAGTTTATTAACTTACGAATTTTTCTTTCAAGCTCATATGTAACAGTTCCAAAAATGAGTTTGTCGAGAGCTGTAATAGACGAAAAGTAAACAGCGTCCATTGAGAATGTGAGCATCACGTTACTGGCTTGGGACATATTGTTGAATATGAATGTCTGGAAGATTCCGGTACAACTATGTCGAGTTATATCCCTCTTCCCAATTAAAGAATCATTCGATTAGAAGGGAGAGATAGGACGGATAATCAACAACTTCACAAATTACGCGGTCTTGTTGTAGTTATAAAGAGAACATTACGCTTTTAATAAGTTCAGTTGAATATATAGCGGCAGTTGTTAAAAAATTTTTTTTTTACTCACCCAGCTTTCTTTTTCAAATGAAACAATTGTCTTATGGTAATCAGGCTTTTGTATCTGAAGCGCAACAAAAAAAGTTTGAACAGATGCGTAACAATTAAGATAATGTTTCTGCACAACATCGCCTTGACGTCATTGATTGAATTGTATATAATGATTATGACCAGAAGGATTTAAATATGCATTTTTCTACATTCATGTGCAGCAGCTAATATACTTACCATTTCACCCTCAATGCTCCCTACTATAATATCTGAAAACACTTCTCTTGGGATCTGAAAGGGGGAAGAAAAACTTCAAAGCAACAGTTGTGTATGTAAACTAAATTGTTATCTTGGGGCAACTTAGCATCTAATTTATGAATGAATGTTCGTAGACTGAGTTGAGATATGGGTGTATAGAAAAGTCAACCTGACGACACTACAGTGAAGTACTTTCAAAGCGGAACCAAATATCAAAGACCTTTCATGTTTGCCAGGTATTGTCTTCTTAATGAAACGTAGAACTACAACGGTAATCCTAAAAGAGACTAATAGAAAATAAAAAATAAAATAGCCGATCACTAAGTTAAGAAGCATCACTCACAATCACACAATTACAAAGCTAAAACTTACTGTCTTTTCGTTAAAACTAAAGACCAAGACTTGTAAAAATATCCTTGTCACGTCCTGAATTGGAAAATGATATTTGAAAAGAAATGTATCTTGTTAAACACATTGATAATAATCCATATGGCTCAATCATGCTCTTGACTGAAACATTCTTTATAAAAATATTCAAGTTTGTATTCTTTTTCTCGTGTAAGTGTGGATGGAGAGAGGATTTAGCAGCTTCCCGGTGAAAATGGTCTTGTTTTAATATTGGTGCTACTATGCAGCTTGCTAGGCAGTACATTGGTGCAGCCACAACAGGTAATATAGTTCTTTGTATGATTAAGATGAATTTATTTAAAGAAACTAACTTGCTAAATATATGAACAACGGAAACTGACATGGAATGTCTGAACAAAGACTTTGGTGTTCCATAGCAGGAATAGTTAGTTAGACCTCCTTAGGAATATACCGTTGAGACTTGAAATAGTTGCTTGTCTTAAGACAAGAATGGCTTCAATGGTTCAACGACGTTGTTAGGTTACGTCACTAACTGGGGATATTACATGATAGGGGCAGAGATGTAAATAAATGAAATCATATCCACGTGTCGTTTGTGTTGGAGAAAAATACTGCCAATGGTTACGAGGCATTAGAAAGTTTTTGTAAGGCTTGCAACATCGTTTTCCATAGAATCCTTGATGTTTTCCTGGTAATCCTTGTTTATTTTTTACTAAACTAAAATTAAGTAACTGCAGCTTTCGAAAACATAACTTATTGCTCTTACAGTAAAACCATTAAAAAAAATATTTAAAAGGACACAGCAGTGTATGGTAACATCTTGCTCCTGTAAAATAAACAACAGTAGATCGCCAACTTTGACACAAGACAAATACATCTTAATCTATATACATTTACCTTGTTTTTTTGCAACGATTCTATAAGTTTCACCCTGAAATCATCTTCCTTTGTCTGGTATATGAGAATAAGATATATATTTACATAAATAATAACAGTAGGAGTTGTCATTAAGTTGAACGGTACAGTAATAACATTAAAAAAAATCCTTAAAAAGGACACAACAGTGTATGATAAGTAATACTGTAGAGAGTGTGTTGTCAAGTGGCTAAAGCAATGGAATGTCGATCTAAGGATTACAATCCTGACCAGATCATTACATTGTGTCCTTGAGCAAGGCACTTAATCTCAACTGCCTTTCTTAGCCCAGGTGTATAAATGGGGTTTGTGGGTGCACCCTATGGGAAGTCCCCCATGGGACACATAATTGTGGTACTCTGTAGTTCCTCGAGAGGGATTGTTTTATGCTATATTTTAATGAACAAATAATTTTCCGGGTTTTAAAGCAAGTGTCAGTCTGGGTAAAAATAATATGCCCTTATAATTCAAGAGAAATAGAGATAACTATGTATTAATTATTCGTTTAATAAACCAGTGGGTCAACTTTTTCAGAGTGATGTTTACATGCACGATTTCGAAAAGCGAAAATGAAACAATAAACTATGACTCCAACCGCAGTAAGACAAATCAGAGTCTATACGTGATTTGATTAATTCATGTTGACAGTTGACAGCATTAGGCTTATATTAAAAAGTAGACAAGAATATATCACCTCTTGACATATCGCGTTCATTAAATATTAATTGTATCTTCAAGATATATATAT
>JAAAKB020097776.1:0-21877 GCA_010014835.2 Apostichopus leukothele | reverse complement strand
GTATTTGACTGTTGTATATATACATATATATATATATATATGTTGCCTTGTGGCTTAATCACTTAAATTAAGTTGACTTGTCCTCATATCATTAGCATTAACAGTTCTCTCTCCTCCTCATTCATATTAATTTATATCCATTTCAGTATCAATACATAGTTGTAGGGAAAAAAGCTCTATACCTATACTATTCTAGTTGTGTTTGATAAATTTATACCACTCCCCACACGATTAAACACAAATTGCTACCACAATGATCTACGAGGCAGTCTTCTCCTCATCCAGGTGGTACAGTTACAACACTTGATCACAATAACAGTGTAAGTTTGTGTAAACACAGCATAGGCAAGGTACACCTGCCTGTGAAGTTAGGTAGGTCTAGGCTAAGTGTCTTTGTCAAGATTTAACATATCTTCTGTGATATCGATGAAACAAAGAATAGGATGTTATTATAAGTATCGTGGATGACGGTAAAATGATTCTTGATTCCAGTTACTCAAATGAGTAATAACACCTGCAGATAAGGACAATGAGATTAGCGATGATGTAGTCACCTGCAGCAATAGAAGGGCCTCATGACGGAGCTTGTTTGTGAACGTCACTTCTACCCTAAGCAATAGGTATTCAAATGCAAAGTCAAGCCCAACGACGAACAGGAACCAGAAACTTAACTCTTTGACTAAATCTTCTCTGTACATTTTCCAAGGTATGTGAGGTCTGTTGAAGTACTGTGTTTGTACCAACGGAGTTATGATACTCCACATGTGATTCTATGAAAATTATCAGACAGCTTAGTACAATGTTTTTGCCCTTTTTTTTTAATACATCTACAAAAAGCGTTTATCATGTTAATTATCGATCATTATATATTTTCCTGCTTTTTTTTTCCCTTTGAAGGTTTATCCAGTTCAGGAGTGGACATAAACTTGGCGTCCTCTTCAAGGTCACACCGCAGACATCAGAGGCAGATGTAGTGGTGAGTCGATTGAAATCAGGTGATAGGGAACAGAAAATTGGTCGCCACTTGCTTGTTCATGGAAGAAGTTGGGCAAAACTATTAAAAAGAAGTCAGAAACGAGCCTGTCTAACTGCAGTATGATTGGTCAAAGTTTGAAAAACTTGGGAAGTAAACCCTTCCTATCTTTTAGCTTATAGAATACCTTTAGTGGTAGTAAATATCTGTATGGAAATAATCACTTACCTAGCCATTGATGCAACCTCGACCTCCTTTGAGGATCCCCCATCTGAAGAACTTGGCCATTTTGCTTATTCTGCGTATTGTAGGCATAACTCCCTCCTCCACCCCCTTCCTCCATGGCCCCCATCTAGACTGACAAATCTTGTGAACAATTCAAATGTGACATGGAGATGTTCCATGATTTTTGTAGGGTGTGAGGAGAGTGTACTTTCATATTTCCGATACATTTAGTTTGCTCTCTTTATTTACAGGTTTGTTTTAAATTGAAACACAAGTACCATAACAACAGTCCATCACTACGGAGTCCTCCCGATGAAGAGTCGTCCCCCGAGGCCATCTGGCTGGAGCACGAGGTCCACATAAACCTCGGGCCCACCTCTCCATAAACTGGCACACCTTTTCTCGACAGAAGAGGGGCCAAATAAATGTGTCGTGTCAGTTAAGATAAATTATTTATTCATCTTATCAGCAGCACAGGGCTGTGTGGTATTAGATAATTGAATGTTGTATAGGCTGCCGTATAGGTTATAATGTTTATTACTGTTGCGGAATGACGTTATACAAGTTTGCTTAGCTTGGTGTTTAGCAGCTGGGTCTACAAAGTCATATTTTGGGAATGTTTACTTTGAATTACCAAAAAAATAATTGTTGTATTACAACAGCGGCGACTCTGCTAAATAGTTAGGTATTTTTTTTATTTTTTTTTCTTCTTCTCCGATCATGTCTAGAAGTAGGTAAATCACTAGAATTAAAGTGTTATTTGTTTGAATGCTTTGTATCAGTTTTTAATTTAAATGTGCACAATTATGTACCAAGTTACTGTTTACAGATCAAAAGCAACATGCTGTGTATTGGCTTTGGAATATTGTAAAAGGTAGAATGAATGTATATTAAATGCAATTGCGGTTAATATTAAATTCAGGTCCCATTCTTTCTATGATATGGATTATGGTGGTAACAAGTGTCATAAATCAGTTCTCTGAAGTTTCTACCAAGCACTGACACGTTTATCCTTGTAAGTTTGCTTGTAAATTTACAGTAATTTACAGTTTCACTTTTAATGGAAATATCTGTTTCAACCTAAGGAAGGCACTTTATATTCCTTCGATTTTGACGCAATATTGACTGATTAATGATCATGAAGACCATTTGAAGGAGGAAGGATTAATAGTCCTACCTTATCCAGGAAATGTGATAATTATAGGGATGGTATTATTATTCTTTTTCAAGATCAAAAGCAGGGTTAAGTGGGTCCAGGTGGGTGGGTAGCAACAAGACACAAAATAATGCAATAGTTGGTGTGGTAGAATTGAAAATTTAAGAATACTTGATGTTAAGCAAAATGTGTATGATTATCATTAGTGTGCTAACATTTTCTTTCACATGGTGCTGCATTCAGACAGAATTTACCATTCTTTAGGACAAGTGCAGAGAAATTTCATTTTTTTCTCCCTCTTCTTTGTATGCATGGACTCGGCTGTAATATTTAATTATGTGAATACTGTTAGATGTACTAGATCTGTAATAGTAGTGTCATACTTTTAGGATGGTACTACACTATTCTAATGCAGTGCTGTGTGTCTTTGTATTCCTTTTCCAGAATAGATAGAGGCGAAAACGTCATTTGCTTAAGAAGTAGCATTGTGAGAAGGAACCATGCAAATGGGTGATAGGCTTCAAATACAGATGTAGCTAGACTAAGTTTATAGTTGAAGTATAGTATGAGTATGAAGTATAGTATGAGCATGAAGTCTAGTATGAATATGAAGTATAGTATGAGGTATAGCATGAAGTCTAGTATGACTATGAAGTATGACTGTAGTATGAGCATGAAGTATAGTATGAGTATGTAGTATAGTAGGAAGTATAGTATGACTATGAAGTATAGTATGAGTATGTAGTATAGTATGAAGTGTAGTATGAAGTCTAGTATGAAGTCTAGTATGAGCATGAAGTGTTGTATGAATATGAAGTATATATGAAGTAAAGTATGAGTGAAGTATATAGTATGAGCATGAAGTCTAGTATGAATATGAAGTATAGTATGAAGTATAGTATGAGCATGTCTAGTATGAATATGAAGTATAATATGAAGTATAGTATGAGTCTGTAGTATAGTATGAGCATGAAGTATAGTATGAAGTATAGTATGAAGTATAGTATGAAGTATAGTTTGAATATGAAGTCTAGTATGCATATGAAGTCTACTATGAGCATGAAGTGTAGTATGAATATGAAGTATATATGAAGTAAAGTATGAGTATCAAGTATAGTTTGAAGTATATATGAAGTCTAGTATGAATATGAAGTATAGTATGAGTATGAAGTCTAGTATGAGCATGGAGTCTAGTATGAATATGTAGTATATATGAATTATAGTATGAGTATGAAGGGGCAGGGAACAGGCCGGAAATTAGTTTTGCCTCTCCTTTGATTTACAGTAGCAGTGAATTCTTGTTAATATAGTATGTAACAGCTGCAGGGTGTCACAACAGCAAAAGGAAAAAGAACAAATAACTTACAAATTTTTTCTTTTATTGTTTATTTCATCCATTGCAAACTATCCCAATGGCTAGCAATAACTCTCCCCCTTATGTTTTGGGGAAATTCGGGCACACGGTAAAACACTTTGTCTTCTTTATGTCCTTGACAATGATAAAAATGGGTAGTCAACTGAATTGAAAACACGAAACAACAAAAACTGCAGTCCAGAAGATGTGCACACATTGAAACTCCATTCTTCAAGTTGTAAATGTTATACTCAAATTACTCCCAAGATAATAACCTTAAAGTGACTAAAACAGGAATGAAAATAGAAAGATTGACTATTATAGTCAAAAGAAAAGAAAATTGTACAAAAGCTTTCTTGGATCCAGCACCTATATAGTACAAATATATTTACAAATTGATGTCCAACGAAGCTTGCTCATTATAATGCTTAGTGTTGATGTTGCGTCGTGCAAAAACTCAATAGCGATCGGTAAGAGCACTGGATACTACGGTCCCTGGAGGGAGTTAATCTGCGCTGCATCTAGTACTAGACAACAGAAGAGAAAATCTGAAGAGAAAATAGTTTTCTTGACCTACGCACCTCATTCCCCAAATAGAATTTAAAATCCTGTTAGACATAATATCTATTCTATGAACAGTTTTACTTAAAAGCATCGTCGAAAGTTCAGCACCGTCAAAAGTTGGAGATGATCAGGAGGGAATGAAAATGATGGAAGATGATAAAGAACGGACTTTTCAAACCAATTCCTACAGATGTACAGCAGTAAATAAATATGTAGGTTCATTTGCATAATTAAAAATTAAAACAAACATGGATACATATCCATCCTTCCCACACACAACAGAAGTACATATCGCATTATTGCTTATTACATATGACTACTCTGAAAGTTTTGCCTGCCTTTCTCCCTCTGCTACCTTTTGCCCCCCCCCTCCCCCCCCCCCTACTCCAACCTATAAACATTCCCTATCCTGTTTTAATCATCTCAAAACTTTGAAGACATATATTAAGGAATGAAGCATTGTTTAAAAATGAACAAAGCTGGTGAGGAATCAAAACCAATAACACACATCTGAAGTATCATACAGTATCTTTGCTACAAACAAATACACAAAGAAAATGAAAAAAAGGGCTGACAAAAACACTAGAATTTACATTTACAGGTAGCAAAAAAATAAATGACAAGTAGAACATGATCTGACATGGACTAATCTCTCAACCAAGAGACAACACTGGAACATTCTTAACATGACATTGTTAATGTTTTATGTAGTAAAAATATATTCAATTGAACAATTAACACCCATAAACTAACGCACACGACATTATTGAACAAAAGAAATCAGAGTTCAGTGTACAAAAGAGAAATTTAACACTGACTAAATGTGTAAGAGTAGATGTGTAAGTAAACTTGAATTGGGATAGATGGGAAATAATGTACATTCGATTGGAACTCTCTAACCGTGAAATAAGATGAAATTGGTTTTCTTCATTCCTCATAATTAGTATTCAAATGTATTCATGCTTAATATTGCATATGCAAAATAAGAAACGTGTAAATAAGAAACGGTCTGACCGTCAAAATGATATTTCATGCATGAATATTCTTAACCTGTTTATATCGCATATTATGCTAGCTTGTGTGAAAGAACAATTAAGAAAAGGTTTTGCATTGTATAATACAGGAATGGTGAAAAGGTTCAGCTTTCTTCAAAATTAAGGCACAGAAGTCGTGCAATACGATAAAAGTCTTCACGAGGGATGATTTTGAAAGGACCAGCTACCTTGAGAAAGACATACCCTACAGCATTACTGTTGACTCAGCATGTGTATCTACAATACATACATACAGTGGGTTACCCTATTAACATAAACATGCTTTCGAAGTTAACAATGAAGTATTAAATACATACACTTTTCTTTCTTTATTGTCTCTATTGGAGTATCACCATATGTGTAGAATGTGGAACCATCCTCTCAATTTCTTTGATGACATGTTTTGTCAATTGATCAATGAAGTTAGCCACTGAATCACAAGATGATTGTTCCATATTTTTACAACTCCAACATTCCAAAACTACCCCCCCCCCAAAAAAAATGAAATCTACAGAAAATTACACTCATACTGCTATAATAAGTCACTGCCAGTAGTTGTCCCTGACTTTTGTAGAAGTGACAGGTTCTAATTTGGATTTTATTTTTTGTATATGATATGATCACAATACTAGGACCATCATCCTACTTGCCCTCATATGCATCAAACAGCTTTCTCAAAATGAAAAGTAATTAAAAAATAATGGTAAGAGAATCCTTGCTGTAGATTGGTGATTTCATATTAAACAAATCACTTTTTCCCAAAATTGCCTCACACACATTTCAAGTCAGAGTGCATAGCTCACTTGGACAAAAGCGACTGTTTAAGCAAGAGGTGTACTCTCGCACATGCTTTTGCGACTCTTGCTACACACTCCCCTCCTTCAGAATTGAGGTAGCCTCGTTGTTTTCTCGCTGGAAGGAATTACTGCACAAAGCACCATTGAGACCTTGAAGCCAGGCTGATCAGTATTTTGGACTCCCACCTTCCTGAGGTCCGTACGTGGTGCTCCATAGCCTTGTTGGTGAGTGGGGATGCCTCCTTCTAAAAGAACTGTCATTCCGCTGATATGACCCTTCAGAGCCTCCATAGACTGCAGGGAGATTATCAATGAAAAAATTCAATGTGAATACTTTATCTTGTGATGAAAACCAAATCTATGACACCGGATCAAATTTCAACATCTCATAACGGTTCATTTCCAAGCCTTCTTTGTTACTCAAAGATATCATTGGTACAACTTTGAAGAAGCATCGTGTGACGTAAACAAAGCCTTTTACACATGCAAAAGCAGGGCACCCACAAGCAGAAGGGTGGACGCAAATCCTACAACTACACCTGACATCAAAATAATTAATTGAGCAGCACGTAACTACATACGTTTGTATTACATTTCGGTTAAAATCACTCATATAACAGTCAGCGACAACTTCTCAAGGTAGACCAGCTTTGAGGAAACCTTGGATTCACATAAGATCTCTCAGTTTTCTCTCTATCACACTCCTCAGTTTAACTATTTCCTATATTATTTTATGTTTTCTTTACCTGGTGAAGGGGACATTGCATATGGTGGAGGCGAACCATGGATTGGTGTTTGAATGAAGGCGCTAGAGTTAACCGGAGCAGCATAATACCTTGGTGCTAGCAATAAGTGATAACCTGTGGAAAAATAAGAAGACAGTTTGGCATTACCTAATCATTAGTTTACTTGGTAATTCTAGAAACCCTGTACTGTTGTTGCATAGTATTGGCATTAGCATTACCACATCATATGAAAGATTTTGTCAGACTTAATAGCATCGGAAAAGGATAGATACATAAACATTATAACTACATGTATTATAATTATAACTATATCCACATGTACTCAGGCACATGATCATGAAACACAGTATGACCTCAAGAAGAGAACACATCATAATGACAAATTCTCTAAGTACTCTAAAATATGGTTGTTTGCTGAATTTTATCAGCTGTTTATTACAATACCAAAGTGTTTATACTATTTGACAAAGAAAAATGTATGTACTCATTAGCAATTTTTTTTTCCAGCCAATTTTGATGATTCGTTTGCTGCGGGAACCTAGGTGAATGATGTTTACTATTTGAAAAATGCCAAAGGCACAAAATATCTGCACTCACCTAAAAGAACAGCTCCAGCTATGGCTAAGATCAATATTAATAAAAATATCCAGTTTTGATAATTATTAGCAATAACTTGAAAGACTCCTGTCCAGCCAGCAACAACAACCTCTTCTGCAACACAAGAAACAAATAGTTTTCCATCGGTTGGAGGATGGGTAGGGGGTGGAGGACGGGTAGGTGTTGGAGGATGGTAGGTGTTGGATAGATAGGTGTTGGATGGGTAGGTATTGGATGGGTAGGTGTTGGATGATGGGTAGGTATTGGAGGATGGGTTGGGGTTGGAGTATGGGTTGGAGGATGGGTAGGAGGATGGGTAGGGGTTGGAGGACGGGTAGGTATTGGAGGATGGGTAGCATCATAATGTTATCATTCAATTCCTAGATCTCCCTTGAACTTCATAATGTTTCATGTAACACAGTACCTGTTCTGCTATGTAGAGGGTGCACCATACCAACAAATTTGATCAATGTTTACCCTGTAATGTATAACACCTTGTTACTTTAAGTCAACATTCAAAGTATTTATTCTTATTTCCCCCTCTTTTCCTTCCTTTCGTTTTTGTGATGATATATAGAAAGGCACGACCCTTACCTTTTGTTGCTGTGACGACGACTGGCACTAAATTCAGCTTGACTGGCAAGACCTGTGATTGGTCAGTTAAACTGCTGCGGACCTCAACGGCACTCTGGAGAAACGTGGGTGTTAACTGAGAGCTGGGAAGATCCTTTAGCATTATGTTATAATGTAGGACATTTGGAACACCACTACTGAATGGCTTGCTGATTGCTAATAGCTCTGTGTTGTTGGTTGTAACCTGTGATCGAAGATAAGCGAGACTATCTCTTTAACGTTGCGACAGAACGAAGCATTTCAGTACAGACAGCCCTGAAGGACCAATAAAGTACATCAACTCTGTTTGTCCGGGTATTTGTTGTCAACATTATACGACATTAGGATACGTGACCTGTTGTGAAAGGAAAACTGGCTGTAGGTATTCATTATGTCACAGTACAAATGAACTGAAGAAAGTTTGGTTATAGCTAGACTCATGGGGTGGGCCAATGACAATGAAATGCAAACTAGCTGATGCTGCTTTAACTAGCTGATGTGTATCATGTATTGAGTGCATCTTACCTACTGTAGTAACCAGGAAGTCTGTCAAATATCTCACAATCAAACACAGTATCTATGATTGACAGATCTTTAACTAGCTGCAGTGCCCTGTGGTCTATGCTCTAACGAACCATACACCGATAAAGCTTGTTTCTCACCTGTAGTGATCTGAGAACACTTTCCACTCCCTCCACAAACAGTTCCGTCTTCCTCTGCACAGAGCTCAAAGTAAATTCCGCCTGATGGACAAAGAAACCCGGGTAGAATGGTATGGAGAGTGCCGCAGATCTGACCTCTGTTTGACCCGACCCTCTGTGTACAGTGACATCGAGGTCAACAGCTGTATCCAGAGTACTTAGAAACTGAGGAATTCTCCTTGAGTCTTTCTTCTCGACTGCGCAGTAATAGTTTCCTGCGACAAAACAGACGGACGATAACATATAAATAGCTTTCATTCATGTTCCAGAATAGTAGCCTAAAGGCAAAGGATAACATATCTGATGCAATATTGTGTTGGCATAGCAACAAACCACATTAAACATTCTACATAATAGCATGCATGTGTCATTATTAACTTTTTAATACAGTTTTCATAAGTTTTGCCCAGACGAACTCACAAATTTTTGGAATACCTTTGTCTTCCAGTTAAAATGTCGCTTTTGCCCATTAAACTCGACGACACCCCCAGTTGACAGACAACAGAAACTGACAGATGTTGACTGATTTATTTCTTCTAATCGTTACTGTTTAAATGCTACATGCATGCATATGGAACAACGGTATGCATGTCGAGTTGGGACATGTAAAAGGATGAGTGAAGTAAATATTGTCAGTGGATCACAACTATGGACCCATCTTGACTTCTACATTCTTGCTCTAACCAAGTAACCTTCCTTAATACCTTTAGAGCAAGCTTGTGGCTCTAACAATCACTCCTTACCTGTTTGGCGATCAAAGCGTGGGTAGGTAGCGAACCAATCAGAGGCTTGGGTGTTCTTGACCCCAGAAAACTGTACATGACACGAGAAAGGGGGGTGGAGTTCCTCCAATTCAAGGTCCTGGCCTATCAAGGCTCCTCCTAAAGATAACCGATCAGAAGAGACAAATACTCAAGCTTGTTGATTTGTTGATTATAGGAAAGTTTAGAAAAAATGAAGAATGAATGGAAACATTTATACACTACTCATGAGTATGGGATATTTAATTCCAATTAAGGACTTCTAAGTAAATAGGTCCCCAATAAAGGAATCACCGACGAACCGGCCAGGGTGCATGTCAATGAAACTGTTTTAGGCCATTATAATACACAGAACTGCATGTTATTAGTAGTATTGTGATAGAGTCTGTTAGAAATGGCAAACATGGTCAGCTATGATGACAATTTGTTTTTTTCTGCCGCTTTTAGGGTATCTTACCTCACGGAGACACATAATTGTCACAGTTTAACCTCCTCACCTGCTGGAATAACTGTTTCATTGTCTGCTATCCGGACAGAACCTTTAAAATAAGTGCAAACCTTGATAATCGGAATTAACCTACTACTAGCCTGAAGCAGAGAGAGAATATAAGTTTTTACCTTTAAAGCTTCCTTTACCATTCAGCAAGACTGTTACTCTTACTTCTCCCTGAGAAGGGAGATTTGTGAGGTGAGAGGAAGTTGCATCTTCTTGTAGAGCAATCCTTGTGATGGGACCAACAACTACCTACAAAAATACAAAAACAAAACAGGTGTAAAATATCAAATTTTGATTCATTCCTAAAAGGGGGGGGGGGGAGATTATGATCACCACATGGTTCAAAGCCCAAACCGAACCAGATGTCTGTAGACATGTCTAACATTGCTGCTATATTGTCCATAGCCTCACCATTTCGATTTTGGTTAAAGGGCAATAGAAAACTGTTAAACCCACAAAAACATCTACTCAACTGCTTCAAAGTAGACATAAAATGCCTGATTTTCTGTTTAAACATTACCCACCAAACCTCTGAAAGCAAATCTCTCAACCCTCCATTCCCTACACCTATCACATTCCTGAAGCATCCATCTTATAGGTTGTAAAGGTGCAAAGAACAAGCTCCCATTTACTTTCTTTTATGGTCTCTTGTATGACCCAACTACTTGTATCCTGGGTTTACTTTTCTTTCTCTTATAGATATATAGTTGCTCGGTCACTACAAAACATAAACCATTTGTGTAATTTAAATTACAGATCCATTTATTACCTAATGGATCAATTATCAATTAATCAATTATTCAATTGGATTATTTTCAATATGTACTGACTGTCCTCCTCTGTTGTTTACTTACTTCTGTTGAAGTCTTGGCATTCTGTCCGACATCTAGATAGATGGTGACCTTCCCAGGAGCGTGACCGACCGCCAGTCCATCAGAACGCACCGACAGTACCATGTCGTCCGAGGAGCTCCATTGTACCTTCTTACCTGTGATGGAAGAGTTTTATCATCATGACATAAAATGAAATATTTTCAGGGCAGAACTTCCTTTGATATAATTGAGAAAGACTCTATTTCAGTAAAAATTAATTCTTAAATGTTGTAAAGGATGTCCACAACTCAGTTGACAACCTAGCTTTGTATTCCTTCTAAGTCAATGAAAGCAAAGAATGTTAACAAATGTTTGAATTTTTTTCATGATCCCATCAGATTAAGAAAGTAGCAATGCAATAAAATGCTCTGCCACGTGGGTCTTTAGCTGAAGTAGTTTTGGCCTCTGAAATGTAGCATTATTCAGGAAAGGATATCTCACCTCTAAGAGGTCGGTATAGTTGAGATTAACACTTGCGATTATCGAAAGACCTATTATATCTTAATAACGGCAAGATTATCAGATTGAAATAATCTGACTTAATATACCCAGGGTGGTTTGAGATTAACAAACTAGCTTCTTTACCATTTTCATTATTTCATTTGCATTATGTCTTATCAAGAACCAGACTAGTGTGCTCAATTTGAAAACACAATTACTCTAAAATTGGGCAATTTTTCAGACAATGCGACATCCACATCTTGTAAGCAACCTAAAGAGACAGAAATCATCTGCCTAATTACAACTATGAATTTTGGTAGTAACAACATTCCATGTAACGTCCGTATTTGTCAACATTTTTTACGTTCCTTTAGAAATAACATTTAAAATACTTTTGTTTTAAGTTAAATACCCGCTTCAGCACACTAACAGCGTAAAGATAGAACAAACAGTAAGTTCCAATGAAGTATTAAACACCCCTAAAAACAAACCAAAAACCACATGTACCCTTGGGTAACAAATATATACTCCCAGTAGACTCATGAGAACGAGCAAAACAAATGAGCAACTTTATCCGTACATCACCAACAAACACTCCCACCCTCCCCTTTCAGTAAGTTGACGTAGAGATGTACATACCTTCTTGACCAATCAGAGGTGTGTGCATGCGTATCACATCCCCGACAACGAAGTCTCTGTCCGTAGGTTGGAGGACGTTACCGACTGGAACATTGACATAGTCATCAACTCTAGGGTTATCTTCATCCCAAATCTGCGGAGAAAACCGTGACCATAAAAATACACTTGACCTCTAATTGACCCTCCATTTCTTGTAAGAAAATATTGAATGAAAGCAGGATTTATTTCATGATTAAACAGTTTTCAGCTAACAAACAAAGGTCACACCAACAAACTCCTTTATTATAAAAATGGAACAGGTTTTATTTCATAATTATTAAAAACAGTTTATAGGCTAAGGTCAAATCCAACAAACTCCTTTATTATTAAATAAAAAGGAACAGGCTTTGTTGCTAAGGAGAACTTGCACAGTTCCTGGAAGCTATTTTGCCTCTCGGATCGAGATACAGATGCAGAACAGAGAGAAGGGAGAGGGAGAGCCAGCTACAGATTATTAATGAGAAATAGCAAAAGTCTCATTTAGGTAACGATGATGGGAATACTGTACTGGTCTACATCTCAGTAAAATCAGAACTTAACAGGGCAGACACAACAATATTGCACACAGCTAATTGAAACCCCTACTTCAATATATTCTATCCCAACTCTAATTGCATTTTAAGTTGGTCAATGTTTTGCACATAATAAACCTTGTCTTTTGTAAAATTTTTGCGAGGGCAATGGCTGTTCCCCAACAGTACTTTTCGCCTACGATATTATTGTCGATACCACACTGGATTGTGAAACATTTTGGAAAGGTTGCCAAGTCAGTATTATGTGCGATGTAATCAAGACTTCATCAAACTACACCATCTTGTTGTAAGAATATTTTATTGCCCTGTAAAAAATTATATGATGCGTACATTACACAGACAAATGAAAACATTTTCTGTTCAATTCCAATGATATCATTCCTTCTGTTGTCAGACACAATAATGCAACATGATCCATTGAACTAACAGGAGAAACGTCCGAAGAAAAAACCTCGCACACTTGACTGGCTGTGTAAAAAAAACAGCTCACTAACCTTGAATATGGTGCTACCATGGTGAGCTGCCCTTGCAGCAAAAGTGCTGTTTTCAGGACCAGCCTGTAGTTGCAGATAATCAAATCTGCAAAAACCAAATACAACAAACTTATTAGCTAGAGGCAGATTACCATCTAACACAAGTATAGTTGCAGCATGATAAAACCTTAAACCCTGGATTGTTTATAGTTCTATTTGAGGCTGTTTCGTTGAAAGATGTAAGTACTTTTCAAATTATCTACTGCCTTGTTTTCTCCATATGCACAAGTGTAGTCCGGCTGGTGTCAGTGAAGGTATATGGAACTTTATTGGTAGTGTCATCTACAATTTCAAATCATTTAATTACAGTTGGAATCACAGACATGTTATTGTTACAAACAAAAGTAATAGAACGTCTTGTATCGAGAAAGTCAAAGCATTTTCATGTGTATGGACAAGACAAACAATACTGTCCCTCGCACGTGAAGCTATTTTACCATCAGGATAGCTTACCGAACATTATAACTTACTCATTTGTTTTCTTACTCAGTTTATACTTTCATTTATTAAAAACCAGAGCAATACTTTCCCAAACAATATTGTAACACAATCTGTAAGTATTTCTTACCGATGAAGTCTGTGTGCTACCCTCATGTTAGTGGCGTCAAATCTTTCACCGATGTTGTCATAGAAACCGACGGAGAAGGCTAATGGAAGTCCGACAGGGTAGACTTTGAGATCGGCTGTCTTACTCGTGGCCAGGCGTGTGGCAGGTTCAATGGCGATGTAAGACACAGGCTTTACCTGAGGTAGGAAAAAGCAAAGGTTTCACTGTATGTTAAAAAAACACCTTACCCATATGAACGGTGGAATATAGTTTTCAGTCTACATTTTATAATGACATTGAATTATAGCTAGATGAGCGACCATTCTGCACTCACACTGGAAAAATTTGTAAAACAAAAGATACTTGACTTTAAATTGATGAACTTTTGGCAGAAATGCTATATGTCAGTATATCTAAGATGGTTTCTATCAGGTAACTCCATAACATTACAAACATGGTCTATAACTTTATGTTTCAGAAGCAGTGCTGACAGCTGGACATGCGAAACATGTTGTCAAAGCAAAAGTTGTAGCCGGCTGGAACAGGAATTACAAAGTCCCAATCCATCAGTAAATAAATATATTGAGACAGTATAGACATGTCCATCTTACCACCTTGTGTGTTTGAAACAGGTTGACTTTTGTACTGATTCCCACTTTATTTTTGAATCATATTCATATCAATACCAAGGACCTCTGAATCAAACTCATCAATCTAACACAATAAACTTAATATTTTACCTGTACAAGAGCCAACATGGTCTGATTAGCCCTGAAACTCTCCCTGGCAACGACCTCGATGACGGCTTTCCCTGTACGCGATCCGGATGTCACTACGCCCTGAGGACTAACGGTCACGATCAGTTCCGAGCCAGAGTTGGAAAGCAGTGTATAGGACATGATAGCAGATCCATCCCTACAAGATGCAGGGTGAGAGAAATGATGTTACCTTCATCCTCATCCACCAACCCTGCCCCCTGCTCCCTCCCAAACACCAACCGTCGGGATTAAGAATTGAAGAAAATGTTTGACGAGTACAACTCCAATAAACACCGGGATAAAGTTTTTTGTCTGAAGGAGAAACATGGAAGTTTCACTGTCTTTTAATAGGCAAGTTTAATTCAGTGAAGGTTTATTACCAGCTGAGAGCAACGTGAGGCAATTGTAGAAAAGGGAAACTGGAATCCTCAATTGACATGACCAGGCTAAATTGGCAAATACTATGTATCTCTAAGCTGCTACTATCTTGTTGTGTAAAAGAGATCCAATCGATACAAAAGTAAGGCTGCATTTTAAAGGTCAGTTGAGATGTCACAAAGTTGAAAATCTAAATCATCTATACATAAACATTTACTATTACCTGTTTGTCTTGACAACGGCTTGAGTCTCGGGGGCCATCAAAAGTCGACACTCGCAGCTATCGAACATGACTAACTTCTCAAATACCTGGATGAAAGAAAAACATTGAGTGTTAATATAAACTACAGTGACTGTGTATCACCAATACCTGGACGAAAGAATAACATCGAGCAGAATAACACCCTACAGCGACTGTGTACCACCAAAAGCTGCACAAGTCTTGTCCAAGAATATGCTTTTAAGAATATTAACATGGTCACACATAGCATATAGACTATAAATTTTAATGTTAGCTTGGAACATGCAACAGCAATAGTTGTGATATTTCGATTTTGGACCAAAATGCTTCTTATTTTAATGCACTGTACAATTAATTCTCTCACTTAATACGTTAAATACTTAAAAAATGATAAAGGTTACATGATTCACACACCTCGACTCTGATCTCGTCTGTCAGTAAACCGTTCCTCACCACCTGATGTCTACTCTGTGACGACACCGTGACCTGCAATCGAAGGGTAGCTTCACCAGGATTCACCGTACGCACTCGGATGGAAACACTGTTCTCTGGAGAAGGTTCCACTCCATCCTTGATAGAGAAAGAGTAAAACAATTAAATCGTTATCAATGCTGTAAGATCTACGCCAAAACAACATGTCTCGATCGAAACGTGCTAAGACACTGAAAATGCAATGAAATGAACCAGAACAACCAACATTAGTAGCTAAAGTGCAAAAGAAAGTGACCTATAGACCTTCAATTTGTCCTTCCTTGTGATGAATAAATAAAATACAAATATCATAACACAGTTGAATGAAAAGCAGAAAGCATATCTATTTTATACACAAGTATCTGTAACAGATTAAACTTGAAGACTCAAGATGATATCTTCAAACAACTGAGAAAAGTAACAGACTTACAAACATACTTTGCTCTATTTTGAGTCACAGTGAGTCCTGACTTCTATAAAACTTGCCCTATCCCATTCTAGAACATAATGGACCCCAATACTACTTGCTCAAACTTGTATGTGATACTAGTATGTCATGACCCATTCTCCCCCCCCCCATAGTGGGCCACTGGGTACTGGATCCTATTCATATCTCACGACCCATTTTGCACCATAGTGGGCCAGACTACTACTTGATCGTACTCATATCTCACAACCCACTCTCCTCCATAGTGGGCCACATTACTAATGGATCATACTCATATCTCACAACCCACTCTCCTCCACAGTGGGCCACATTACTAATGGATCATACTCATATCTCACAACCCACTTTCCCCCACAGTGAGCCACATTACTACTGGATCCTACTCATATCTCACAACCCACTCTCCCCCACAGTGGGCCACATTACTACTAATGCAAACCCATGTGTGTGATAACCCTGTAAGTCATACACCTTTTGCCATGAACCATTTTGAACCACACTCTGTCACACTAACAGGATTTCAAACTTGCATAATGTCCCACAATATGTTTCTTCTTGTTTTTTTTCAAAGAGAATCCTGAATATGTAACTCACTTCAGAGAAAACAGACTCCACTCTGATGACATCATTGTTACTGGAACTCCAGAAGAACTGCAACCCTGGAGTAGCACTGCCAATGGTGAATGGAGTTTCCTGGTCGTGAAGCCCCATGGCATAGGCTGGCATTAGAGTGTCCGTCTCGAGCCGGTGTAAGGGCGCATGAATCTTGACTCCCCCCAGCTCAACCACATGAACATTCACTATATCCTGTATACAAACAAATAAACACAATAAATAAATAAAATTGTAAAATACATGCATAGTGATCAAGTATTAACTCAATACAAGCCAGTGGCGCTGAAGTACATTTATAATGTGGATATATTCTACATACTAAACTCCATCTCTTTGAGGTAGATGACCTTCCAGAACTCTTCTCATCTCTTTACAAGATTTACTTGAGTTCCTTGAGCACTGTTCTCTGCAAGGTCCAGAGCATTAATAGGCAGCTTAGTATCCATAAACAGACCATAAATAAACAGCCCATAAATAAACAGACCATAAATAAACAGACCATAAATATAAACTAACAGTGAATCAGACTGTTCTATTTGGTATAAATATTGATGAGATCCTTTGAAATTAAATTGTACACTCACAACTCATGAATCAAAGTAAATAAACCAAACTTCAAAAACAGAAGCATGCCTGAAATCGAATAATCCTTAATATCTCAAAATACTACTCTTAGTGTTCGTACGCAGCTGCGATTCTGCCAAGTTATCCAGATTGACGCAAATGTGACTACACACCATTTTGCTTTCTCTATGAGATGAAAATGAGAGTCAAACAGATTACTCACTGTTGAATAAGTCACATCTGAGCCAACATCTGGATCAAACCCAATGGCTGTTCCAGTGATCACAGTGTTACCAACGGCCTGGGCTTCTATGATGCCGGACCCACTGATCTCAGCAATCTGTTTTTCAGAGTTAGAATAGTCCACTTCAGATAGGGGTTGCGGACCTCCAAGACTACGGATCTGTGATATTAAGAGGAACAAAAGCATTAATTGTGAAGCTGGTTTTTTGTTACAACCAAAAATTCTTACTACCATTTCAGACTACTATGGGATATCATGTAAGTGTTTGAGTGCTGCTGCCAGACTACTATGGGATATCATGTAAGTGTTTGAGTGCTGCTGCCAGACTACTATGGGATATCATGTAAGAATTTGGGTGTTGCCCACAGCCAATTTCAAGTGAAAATCTCCCAACATGCACCACAAACTTGATAGTGTATCACATCATCAAAGAAGATCCTTCAACTTTTTCTTACTGTTGCATCATGGGAAACCAGCAAGCCAAACAAGTCCAGGCATGCCATGACCCCTGAGAGAACTTTCTGGTGATGCCTAAGAGACTTCAAGGAGCATATTAGGAGTAACCAGACAGGGATACATCCCACATTATTTCATGACATGACACGGAAGCAAACAATGGAAGATAACTCACTTGGAATGACTGCCCAACGATCAAGGTAACATTACGAGGAGACAGTCTCAACGGTGGGAAGACTTGGATGTCCCTGACTCGGCTAGAAACCAGCTGACCGGTCTTAGATGTAGCAGTGAATGCTAGATTGGTGAAACCCAGAACAGCACCATGTACAGTATAGTAAGATGTATACTGGTCTGGTGGCTTAGTCTGGTCTGGTCTGTGTGAGGAATGTTTAAAGAAATAAAACACTCAAGGGAATGATGATCATGGTCAGGCTGTAACTAAAGCTCATGTAATAAAATATAGGGGGAGGTAACAGGGGTGGTGAGGGGATGTCTAGGGAGAGGATGGGTGAAGGGGATGGGATATTGAAGGGGGATTGAGTGGGATAAGGGTTTGGGAAGGTAGAAAGAGGAAATGGCTGACGGTAGGAAAGGATCGTCTCGTTACAAACATATAAACAAGTCACTTGATGAATCTGCTCACCTAACTTCAATAATATCAGATTCAACGTTTGGTTTGAGATTCATCAGCGGGAAAAATGACACAGAAAGAGGCTGACCAGTGGAATCCAACACCCTGACCTCTGCAATGATATCATGCTCGACTTGAACCTGTAGCAAGCAATGGAGAGAAGTATTCTCATAAGAACGTCACTGGCCTCATATTAAATAACAATTACTGAATGAATGCTTCATGATATTTAATGAGCAACGCAACATGTACCAATCAAGATTAATAGAATCCAATAATAGAAAATGCAGCAACATAATTTGTAACCTGTTTCATTGTCATTACTGTTTACCATACTAGCGTACATCAGTAATGCATTTGATGGCCTTTTGGGCAAAAGCATGGACTACAGGATTTGTAAAGCGCCCTCTTCGCCCAACTTAGCTTGACTCCACTACTTGCCCTGCAAATATCTAGGTATAATATATGTTCCTTTGCCCGATCGATTCCAACCCGGCAGGATTTCCATGACAACCAAACAGAGTTCGTCTTTAATCGGTTGTCATCGCTTCAATATGATTGACCACCTGTTTAATGAATTATGAAACTGCACACAAAAACCGTGCACGATTACAGACGAATGTTACATACCCGATCTACAACAAGCAGCTGTATCGTGTGAACACCGGCCATATTGACTTCGGCTGATGCATGATGGGTAGTAGCGAGACAGAGATCGATGGCGGTGATTGTCAGCTTGCCGTCGTGGAGCGGTACCACTTTGATGGTCTTCTTCTTTTCGATGAAAGTGACGTCTGCTAACCCCGGAGGATTCGGTCGAAGAAGGAAATGACTGGAACCACCGAGAAGTTTCAGTTCGGCCTGTTAAAGAAAAAAAACAGATCATCTTTCCGTTTTGCCTCCCTCTGTATGAAACATAACTTAAATCAGCTATTAATTGCACTAAATAAAAATTCAAATAATGCTGCGTCCATATCACTGACAGAAGGAGCCTCCACTGACAATATCATTCTTTTCATATGGGATTTGGTTCAGTCGCTGGGTCAACGACAAAAGCTGCAACAGCTGTAAAATCCACTGCAGCAAGACTGAATTGATGTTTAACAACAGAGATCATCTTGGCAATCCAGCAAGTGCCTTTGTTTGCAGACTGCACAGCACAAAAGACACAGCCTAGCTGCGTCCTCCTCAGCGATCTACTTTTGATACAGAACTTTGCCTTAATGTGGCTGCACGATGCTGCATCCTCCTCAGCTATCTACTTTTGATACAGTTGCCTTAATGTGGCTGCACGATGCTGCATCCTCCTCAGCTATCTACTTTTGATACAGTTGCCTTAATGTGCATCATGCCCAATGAAAGGAGATGAAAACACAAATATCAAGTTTTCTCAGACGATGGAGATGTATACGACAAACACCTCCCAACCTCACGAGGTGAATGATGCTGTTAATGGTGGCACCTTCCTCCTCCTCTTCGGCCATCACAACAGAAGAAGAAGAACAAAAGAAAGGAAGGAAGAAGAAAAGGACACAAAACACAAAGAAAAAGATAGAAAATAAACCCAGTAGGCTTTATTTGTCAATCACTGTTTGGTTCTCGGTTTGCTTTAAACATATCTGCAACAAGAAAAAGCTGAATTTCTCTTGAACTCCCCTCATTGCCGCTTTCTCTGTTTGTACGAAATGACACGAGGAGGTTTGATCACCATGGTGTGTGAAAGTAGATGTATATTTATAAACTAAACTGGCCTGATGTATGTAAATACCTTATTAGAAGGATGGTTAAAGATGGACAGCTTTGTGGGTTCGATCCGTGCCTCGCTGACCAGCATCAGATCCACGCTAGTGCTGAGCATTTCCACTTTACTCGACATCTTAACGCCGTGTTGTTGTAAGAGACCGGTATCGTAGGAGGTACTGGTGGCAGTCAGGGTCACTGGACCTTCTTTCGTACTCAGTCTACAAACTTGAATCGCTGTAAATACCAAATAAAAATTAAAAACTGCCAATAAAGACCATATGATATAACTCATTTGCATAGCATTACCGGGCATAGCATAACAATATGCTATACAAAAGTCCACAAACTTGCTACGGCAAATGCAACGTAGAACTTACTATTTCCATCATAGCATAACAAAGTGCTATGGATAAACATAATTAGAAACTTGTATTTCCTGACATTTTCTGATACGACAAAATTTATAAACTTCCACGTTGTTACAAAATGCTATACAAACCTTCACAAACTTGCTTGGGGAAGCTCACTTAGTGCTGTTAAAAACAAACACAATTAGATTTACTGACGAAATTCATAAACTTCCACGTTGTTATTTACACAATGAAAAAGTTATTCCCCGTAACTAAACACAACTTGCGAGAGATAATCTGGAGCAACTAGCCAATACAATGTCCCATTGCATCATGGGATGAACAGCAAAAGCATTCCCTATAACTGAACTCAAGTGTTTAAGATATAATCTGGAGCCCCAGACATTTGAATGGGTCATTTCCCAAATACTACTACTAGTGGTATGTATAGAAAATACAAACTGGACTGATTGCTGTGATTTTCTAGCGACAACTATCAAATTAATTTTGTGCCTCAAGTCACCCTTTTCAAAGCCACCTTAGGAGAACAAAAAAAAAGACGGACCTTTCAGGGTTCTTGAACCGATCATGTCCCCGTCCAGGTCAGCGTAGGTCATGATGGAGGAATCAAAACTGGCCAAGTTGTTATTTGTGCTGCTCCACTTAATTATGAGAGAGGAAGAATTGTCAAAGAAGTTGCCCTGTCCGTCTACGGCTTTGACCTCAAACTCGATCTCGTTGTTATTCATGACGGGGATCTGAGAAAATGAAAATACATTCAAGGTCATGTGTTTGGTGGACGGTCATGTGAAAGGTCATGCTTTTGGTGTTCTGTTCTGTTCATTTTGCAGTTTACAACCTCAAGAACAATTCAAACTTTTTTTTCTTTTTTGTTTCAAAAGCTCTTGCAGGAAATGATGCAAATAAACAGTCAAGTTTAATTTTGTTTTTGTCTTGGTCAACTTTGTGGATTGAAAGGAATTTCAAATTTCTGCAAAGACCAATAAGACCTTGCAAAGCCCTCGAGTCAGTCGGTGTTGCGACATCACCAGCTAGAGTTATATGAACATTTAAGACAAAAATTAAGTTTTTTCACTACACAGAACCCTCACAGCAAAATGTAATGCACACTATACATTACTGATGTTCAGGTGGGATGATTCCAGACTAAAGTGGGAGAGCTCTCTGCTGCAAATTCATACAAATGTCTCTCATAATCTTTAATAAAGGCAGATTTGTTTCCAAAAGTGTCACACATTTCCAAGCCTAGTAGTAGTCATACATTATCAGCAAGAAATGGAACTTTAATGTCCCATGGAAAATATTCATTTAGTCAGCACTAGGTCTGGGGAATA
>JAAAKB020097666.1:0-13172 GCA_010014835.2 Apostichopus leukothele | reverse complement strand
GGAAAGGTGAGGGGATGGGGCAGGGGAAAAGGTGAGGGGGAGGGGTCAGGGGAATGTACGTTACACATTTATTTGTGCCAAATTTTGTCAAATCCTGATACTTATAATATAGGACACATGTTGCCATGACAGCAAACTGATGTCAACTATAGATTCTGTCGGAGAGCAATTCTGTCTCAAATTGTTATATTATTATTATTAATGGTCATATTTGTCAAAATGAAGACCCAAAAAAAAAATGGTAAAGAAAGGAAAACACTTGTTCACTGTGGAAAAAATATCATTTTCGATGTGTCTCCATACACTTTGTATTTATATAAAGAAGATTTGAACAGGTCTATAAGGATCCACTATTGCAAGTATATTAAGTCCTCATTTTAAACAGAAGTAATACACAACAACCTATGATTTCTTTCATATACATTTTCATTGTTGAAGTTGTAAGTTTAGGTACTGTACAGGCTGGACCTCAACCATGCAAGTTTCCCAGATGAGAGCCTATCTGAAGGTTGCAGATCAATGCAATATTTGTGCGCTACGACGTAGAGAAACATAATAAAAAAAATTCAATCAAAATCTGAGACGAAGGGGGACAAAAACAATAGATTTATATTAATAACATCACTATAAATATTACCTACCTGGCAAGCATTGAAAAGCAGCTGATGTTCAAATTTCTTGACACCTAGAATGTTCTGGAACATCTCATAGAGTTGTTCTTTGCTGAGGATGAGCTCAGAGGCAGCTGATGTAGAAAGGCGCTGTGGCTGTAGTAGAGATGAAGAGAAAACACAAACTTGTGCTATTTATTGGTACTATAAAACTATACTTTAATAACCGAGTCAATTATTCATATCACTGTTCAGAGAATCATGCATTAGTAAAATGTAATTGGAAGAATTTAAAGGCTTTCAAATTGCAGATGATACTGTCCCCATAGAAACTGTTGTTGTTTCCATGATCTACCAGTTTTGCTAAAGAGGAGAGTGGGGGAGGGGTTGGGGAAGGTGCCAAGGTGGGGGGAGGGATTGGGAAAGGGAAGGAGATTCTTATCTCTAATATTATTAAGAACATAATTTTCCAAAATAAAATGTGTCTGATAGAAACCATACCCACTTTATTGGCTTCAGTTCCTCATGATCAAATTGCCTTTATTTGAGTTTATATAAAAAAAAGTTTGCCTGTTTTGTCACCATTGGAATCTGGCCTTGGTTAAATTTGTCTACAAAAATGGGTACATTTGGCATGAAGTAATAACAAAACAAATCAATAAAACTGTTGTTTGTAAAAGCTTATTGGATGGCATGGCAAATACTATTGCAACTGTCATGGCAACTACCATGGCAACTGTCATAGCAACATGACAATTACCATGGTAACTGTCACTAGGATTTGCCATTAAAGGTATCACTTTGTAATGTAACTTCCTCTTTTTACCAAATAATTGGTTTTAACAGGCAAAGCTGTTCATAATGTCCTTTCTCAAATTATGTCTGTTCGTTGCCCCAATTCATGTAGCTTTATATAAATAACAGAGTCACAGATCCATGCTCAGTTAACACTTAAGGGTTAGTACCTATTTATGGTCTACTGTCATGTAACATTATTGGAAGACTAGATGTTACAATGATACAAACTTAAGAAACATCCCAATTATGACAGTAAGTACGCAATCAATGATTGCACAATCATTAAATGTATTAAAGGTGTCAGGAGTAATTCTCCGATGTGTTGAAAAACCTATCATTCATCTCCCACTGACCCACCTATCATTCATCTCCCACTAACTCACCTATCATTCATCTCCCACTAACTCACCTATCATTCATCTCCCATGCACTGACTCACCTATCATTCATTTCGCACTGACTCACCTATCATTCATCTCCACTAACTCACCTATCATTCATCTCCCACTGACTCACCTATCATTCATCTCCCACTGACTCACCTATCATTCATCTCCCACTAACTCACCTATCATTCATCTCCCACTGACTCACCTTGCACTAGATACACTATTAATTCAGATCCATCCACATAAGATACCTTTCATGTATAACAAGTGCTCACTATTTAGCTTCATATTTTGTAATCTGAGCCAGAGATTCCTAAACCGTTACTGCAAGCACCCAAGATTATAGGTTCAGTTAATATATATTCTGCTTTCAAGTACTTTAGGACTTGTCCTAATGAAGTCTCAAAATTTAATGACATCGAAGAAAACCATCATACCCCAAATCTGACTGATTTGAATATTTTGAGAACAACAAATATCTTTCCTCACTCAAACCTCATTAGTTTTCCCAAAGTGGATCATTTGTAATGCTTTAAGAGCACTACAGATCCACACACTGGCCTACTTCCAGGTCACTGCCCATTTCATCCTCATCAAGAAAGCTGCCAATTTCTGAGGTATCCCACATAAGGCCACAATTTGAGTTTCTTATCGGCATGAATCGAATCGAAAAGGTTTCCCAAGTTTTTGAAATTTGAACACATTTCCAAAGAGGAAATTATACTGTACAGCTAGTTCAGTAATACAAATGCGACATAAATACAACCAAAGCTAATGAAAATGGTTTCTGGTATTAAACGGATGTGACCGCAAAGAAAGCAGAAGAAGGCTGTAAACATAATCTATGTTTACTGAAAATGTTTTTATCAAATACTATATTTGTTAATAATAGGCAAATGAGGTTACTGAACATACCAACCATCTGTTCCATAACTTAATTTACTTGTAGTCATAGTTAATGAGAAAATTTTACAACCTGTTTGGCTGGAAACCAGATTTTGAATTAGCTTTACCAAAAAATGAATCAATCAACCAGCTCATTTACGTCAAGAGATGAGAAAAGGCTGAAAGTGTAAACAAAGTACTCGTGACAAGCTTCAACATTGAAAGGGCAAACAAAAACTAACGACCAGCTTTTGAAACATGGTTTTAAGGGAGAGAAAAATGCAGAACATTATAAAAAATTTGCTTTCATGTTCTAAAAAATTCTAAAATTTACTTGGCATGGATTCTATTAGGAGTGAAAAACTTACCTGTCCTCACATATCTACTGTACTCCTGTCCTCCACACCTCCACACTGAATTAAAAGTTCTATGTAGTTCAAAAGTGTCTGACCTTGGCTATGCACCAACAGGTATTAAAGTGAAAGGAACCTAAACATCAAATCCATCATTTTCAAACATTATTGCCTAATTTTCTTTAGTGTCACATAAACAATGGTGTGTCCAAGAAAAAAAACATCCAACATGATTTGTCTGTGAAAAAGTAGTCATTTCTGATAAATACTAAATACATTGTCCAGGAACATGAAGTCTCGTACTCGTTTCTGTTGACATAATTTATGTTGCTTCAAAGGGAGAGGGAGGGGGGAGGGGGGGGGGTAAGTTCTTACAAAGCTATTTGGACTGTCCAGATGTATCAATGGTAACTTATCTTCATATATTAATCCTTTAATCTGGAAAGGATCAACCAATTAGCCAACAATTATAGTTAGCTATACATAATAGATCGTGGATGTGTTTAAAGTGTCTAACGTCCTAAATATCTTTCTTATTTTTGACGTTTTGCTGCTTTTTACATTTATTCATGATTTTTTTAACGTCAAATTTGAGATTTTCAATGTTTAACAAGTGTCATATGTATAATGAGCTAAATTTAATGCATTTCTTCCCAATCCTTCCCCCCCCCCCCCCACCTTCCAATTCAAACATTACATATGGGATTCCAATAAGTTTTTGAAAATATGATCAGATAAATCACAAATGCAGACCTGTTGCCATGTTCAGACAAGTAGAAGTAAACTGTGCAAAACAGAGTACAAAAAAGAAAGAAAAACCATGAGGCAGAATTAATCAAAGGTCACATTTTTTTTCAACCAATGAAACCCTAAGGGAACACTTCAAGTTAAAAGTTATCAACACTTAAAATATTTGTCTCCTGGTAACAGACAAGACTGCTCTTGCGGAAGCTAATGATGAGAGACATTTATTGTACACATGGTTTGCTTACTACAAATAAAAAAAGTAAAAAAATGCAGCTAGATGATACTATCAGCTCATTCATGGCTGAAACATTCAAAACTAGTCTTAAAGTAGGTCAGTGGGGGCACAGTGCTGAAATGTTACCAACTGCAGATGTAGGCTAGGTAGTTTAAGTGCATATGTAGAATAGAGACAGGTAACAGAGGAGTGTAGTAAAATCATTACAAAGTAATTACACTACATATTACCAAAAAAGAAAAAGAAAATAAAGAAAGAAAATCAAGCTTTGCATTTTAAATCAAATTCGCATTTTTACCCCAAAAATACTGTGCAACTTGAATGCAAAAATCTTGACCTGGTCAGCCCAGTCTCTATAAACAGTTATGATTGGTTGAGGAATATCCCACAACTTACTGGCTTGGATATTTACCAGTGACAAGCTTACCTGTCTCTGCACAACCTTACCAGGACATTCTAGACACTGTAGGACATGGTGCTATGGTTGTGAGGAGACAGGCAAGCGAGGAGCAAAGTAAATAACTCAGCCCTGGTGTTGAAGAAGCTAGTGCACAATTAACAGAGACGAAAGGGGAGAGGGTCGAGGGTGTGCATGTTTTCTCTGGAAGGCTTCTCTGGAAGCATGACAGCTAGCATGCGACTATATAGTACGATTGTTTAGTAGTGCCTTCGGTGAGGAGCCCTACCGGAACCTGTTATATATTATTAATTCTATCAAAAAATAGTTGGTAACAGCTGTCTTACCTGACATACTGACCTAACATGAGGGATACGGTACTTAACGTAAGCAGGCAATATGAAATTTTTGCAAAAGTCTAAACTAAGGAGATAGCAAGCAAAATATCTCATCCAAATAGTTCAGATATGGACAGAAACCTAAAATCCTGTTGTTTACTTTTGTAGGTAAATTGTACTTCAACAACAACATTCAATCTTTCATGAGGAGATGTTTGATAAGATAACTAAAAGCCATTTGTTGATAGATAACCATGTCCGAGAGACAGCAATACATTTATATGTCACAGATATATAGCTACAATCTTCTTATCCTCTTCCACCTTTACATAAATTGATTGAGTTTACTGTTTGCAGAGAGGCATCCTTCCCAAGAGAATGGGGGTTGATTCTACTCTTTGTACAGTATGTATGTACATAGTACTACATGTATATATTTATGGCATAGACTGGCAGAAGGCATGTGTACCAACCATACTGAATATAGGTATTATACCTCACTGTCAAGGGATAACTTTGAAAAAATCCCACAAAAGAAAACAAAAACATACAAAATAAAAACACTTTACATACATAACCTGTATATGACTGCATCTGGTCATGTGACTGCTCACCTAGCAACCAAGTGGGAAAACTAGGTAGAGTATATTGAGTGCTTTCCCTGTTCATGTATGGAATCATTTATGGAGACTTACTTTGGAGAGAGGATCGCAATTGGCAATGCTCGGCTGTGTCTAATGTGCAGATTAGTTTGGATAGTAAGTGACAGTGCAAGTACTACAGTTAGAATTTGTAAACTGAAAAATATTCCAAAAATTGATAATATCTAGACAGAATTGGAAAAAACTGTTCTGATGGTTGGCATTATGACTACATTTTTTTGAGCTCAAGGGAAATGGCCACAACAAGTCAGTGATATAATACACACTGTGTGTGGGACAAATGAATACTGTCAATACATACCAAACTTCTACCGTACAAGTACAATGCCTATCCGTGCTAGACAGTCTTAAGTAACCTATTGTAGATGTGAAATATATTGAACAATAATGCATTGTTATACCATGAAAAACAATTCTGAAATTTCTACTGTTGGCCTATATATTTTAATAGGGATCCAAAATTGAGAATATGGGATCAATAAATGGTAGGTAGAGTGGAAGGATGAGGGCAGTGACCTGTAGAGAGTCATTAGGGGTGGAGGGGGGGGGGGCCCGGTGGGAGAATGATACCAGTTGTTATAGGCTAGGTAGATTGGAATGCATATGTAATTGGAGGGAGGAAAAAGAAGAGTGAAGCCACTGGTAGGACTTTATAAACACAATTGCCAAAGATATTTCATCTGCTTATAAAATTTAGTTATTGAACAAGATGAAGAAAAAACCAAAACAATTTACATTGTAAAAGCTATGATAATTATGAAATAAATCCAAATAACATGTCTCTATGATGGCCTCATCTTACCAACGATAAAATTACAAAACATTTTCATCATGCATTTTTTTCTATGATTTTAACATTATAGCAATATTACAAGTCTGTTTGAAGACAACTTTGCAACTAAATAAATGCAAACAGCTTTTCTTCAATAGTGATTAACTTTCTTAATAGTATTGAAAGGGAATAAAACAGGGGGCTGAGGAAAGGGGTTGGCCCTTCCCCCAACCTCCTCTTCCTCGAAACAAAAGCAGAAAATAGTAAAAACCGCCCAATTGCAGACTGCTAAAAAGATCTTATCAAAATTGTAGACAAGTTCTATACCCTCTATAACTTGCAGTTATAGGCAGAAACTAACGTGCAGTTCGCGGAACTGCTATCCCCCCCCCCACCACCCCCAACAACAGCAAGGAGAAACCTTCGTACGAAGGACGTACCAAAAATTATTTTGCAATAATGAAACCATAATCAGTAAAGTATGTTTTTTTTCTTCAAATCGATTACTGTTTCTGCTATCATATCTTGCTTTTAGATATTTGCATTTGATTTATTCTTAAATGTCATCTTCTAAATGTATTAAATAATGAAATGAAAACATAGAACCGACATTTCCAAAGTGATTAGATATTTAAAGGAATAAAATATTCTACTTCTGTCTTTCACTAAACAGGACTACATCCTTGATAAAATCTGTAGAATTTGTACAATTATACAGAGATCTGTAAATAAAAAAAAATAAAAAAATATGTATAGCTTGTCATAATCAACAATTAAATCATAATTTAACAAAGCTGAGGTTATGACAAATTTCATTCCTCAATCACTTCAATTTTAAAATCCAACAAAGTCTCTTCTTTGATAGAAGCAAGACTCAAATGGATCTAAAATTCTACATGAAAGGTCTGATCTTCACATGCTCCTGAACGTGATGTTAGCAATTCACAGAGAAACTCACACAAACCAAGGTATTCATCTAATTAAGTTGCTCTTTCACAGTGCCAATATATATATATATACTCCAGCACCATCAGGAATGACACATCCAGTGAGATGGTTTAAAATACCACACATTAGACAGTAACAGAGGTCTAGCAGATACGCCGCATGTAATAACAGCTACGCACTGCCGGCGCTCTGCGTAGCAGCCTTGCAGAGTCCACACAGTGTGTGAATTGTAGCATGACTGTAGTACACTGTGGGAGCCATAGCCAAGTAATTAATGGAATTGTACAAGTACTGAGCTACAAACGCCACAACAATACTTGCCTACTTATATCATAGGGAGAGTGCAACTCCATTGAGAGACCATATAATTTTAAAAGCTATCAGAGAAAACAAAAACAAGTTGGGCTCTGAGATCATAACGAATGGAAGAAAAAAAATAATTAAGGGAAGCTTGTTATAGTTATGAAGGAAAGGAGAAATCGAAGAGACAACTGTACTAGAGCTGTGGCCGTCAAGTGTAGAAAGCATGGAACTGTATTTGATGAATATGAAGCAATATAGAGAGTTTGAGTTGATTTCCGCAGTATCGAGGAAAAGAGGATATACAAGATATGATACAGGAGTGAAAAGAGGGTTTTGCAAGGGGAGGGGTGGCCTTGGGGTCATCCATGCCAACTCCCATGTAGGGGGTCTGCCCATGGATACTCCGCCCAGAAAAAAAAGAAGTATTCGATAAGTATGTGTGCATTCTGAGGCATATTTTGGCTGTAAATTAGGTCTACATGCAAATTAAGTCTGTGTGTGGGGTTGAATTAAAGGGGATGGAGGAGGGGATGGAGGAGGGGGAGGGGTGTGCATCCTCTACTGGATCTGAGGCTGTTATAGAACAATAGGGAGTAGGTGGAGGCAGGAGGACTGAGGTGCAAACGGTAAAAGTCAAAAGAGAAATAAAGGGTTTTTATTCAACCTCAAGATTTCTTGTTAAACTAATTTGTGTTGACTTTGAGACTGTCTGGTTATAATGCCATAGTCTATCCTCAAAGAAAAGATTGAAGGTTGCGAGATCAGAGGGGTACTTAACCTGTCCCTTTAGTACTAAATGCATTCAAAGAGCAAAGAAAAAAGACATCATGTTTGTGGATCACTTCCTTATATTAAACATTAAAGGTTATGTTAAAACCCCAGTCATTTGTTTGTTAATCTCTTTGATACACTGATGGATTATGGGTAAAATGTTTTGGTGAGAATGATTCAAAGTTTACAACATATACATAATGCAACATTAATAATTAATACAGCTTTCAGAGGCTTGTATGTACCCATACATTCTGTATTTTAAAATATTACCCGAAGATTTTGAGAGATGCCATATCTGTAACAAATGGACTATACGTTTTTATCATAATGACACATTGCTATTAATAGACATGACACAATTGCATGCAAACACTTATAGAGCCCTAGCTGTATGCAGTACACAACATATTTATTTATGCATGCAGTGTATATTGTCATATGTTTTTAATTGTTTTGGTTTGCTGTAAAGGTTCTTGTTTTTCTCAAAACTTGAGTTTTATTCAAGTGTTGATTCATTTCGTAGTTTTCTCGACAAGAGTATTTTCCAAATGAGAGGCACATTTCAAGGGCATTTGAAAACCATGCATTCCCAATAGTGATAGCACTGAAATTAATCTTAACTATCTTTGCTTGATACTTATATCTTCTGTAGCGATAAGTTTGGAGCGTTTGAGCAGAAACCCAATTAACAATGGACCATTAACATTATAATAAACTTTGCAATATATGTGAAAAGCACTAAATTACTTAAATATACACACACTCATTTGGCCACTGGTTTAACCATTGTTCGGAGACAGGTAAGCAAGGAGCCAAGTAAATTTAACCATTTCACAAAGAAAAATACTACCAACCCCTATAAACTTCATATCTATCAGGTCCACATCTATCAAGTCCCACATATTAAGAAGCAAACTGCAATTTCTTAAATTTAAACAGTTCCTCATAACCAGTCATGGGAGAGGGTTGCTTACAAGTGACATGAGGCTTAAACCAGGGAGCTAGTAGCAGCTCCCTGCTTAAACTATTCAGATTCTAAACATATAGTGACACCATTTCCCACCAGTTTTTGATAACCTCAAAATTCACATACGTCCTGTGTCAAAGTACTCCCCCAAAACAAGGCCAGTTGGGCAATACCCACAGACTGTGATCATTTATGCAGGTTTCATTTTGGCGGTCTGTTTTTTAATATTTAGAAGTTTATACGGCAATCCCTGTTTGCTCATGGATGCACAATTCTTATACAAAGATATCACCCCAACATCACATTTAGCACATGTACACTAGAATTCTTCCAGAAAGTATCCTTCACAACGATTCAATTGCATGTATACGCAAGTGCACACCATTGTTTAAATTTACCTTTAATATATTCTATTATTTGATGAGGTTATACACTGTGTGAGTCATTTCTATGACATCACAAGCTATACAGACACAACCAAATCAATTTGATAAATTTAGGGCATTGATTAGTTACCTTTTAACATTTGGCCTCGGCTAGATGACTATTTGAATTTAGCCAATCAGGTTTTGATTTTTTTTACATATATACTGTATGTCGTTACATAAATGTCAAGAATAAATTTCTAATTAACTGATTAAATAATTCAGAAACTACTCACTTAATTACCACATAAAGGTCATCAGTATTGCACAACATATGATAGAAAATTGAAATAAGGATGCACCCATATGTTTTAACTTTTACAGTAACTTACAGTACAACAAATGTGTACAGTAACTATCAACCTCAAAAGGTTTCCCTTAAAAAAAATTTAAAAAAATCAAGTTTTCCAAGTGATTAAAACTCCTCAATGCAATGTGAATGATTTGAATGTCAAAATTACCTTTCATTTACAGAGATTTGCAAAATTTGGAACAAATGTTTGTTATTGCAAATTAAGCAGACCATTTCATTTGTATAGCAAAATTGTCCATATTTGCATATATATGCCATACAAGACAACTTATTATTCCTTGCTTTGAACAGTACAATATTACAATATTTAATTAATTATTAGATTATGGTACGTTACATACATTGGCGAACAGTGTGCACTTCATCTTATAGCACATATCACTGTTGGGAATCACTGCAGGCTCTATGAAGCACATTCATCAAAGGACACTTGTACTTTAATGAAACTAGGCTATCAAAATAAGAAGCAAGGGCATATTTGCTTTCATCTCAAGTTACAATGATAAAACCGACTAGCATATGGAAGAGGCCAGAAAATGTGCAGTACTTACTTAGCCTGATGAATTTGGACAACAATTTGCATGCTTTTATGTTGTGTACATTTTCAACCCACACAAACCCCGCCCACGCCCGCCACCTCCATTTCCTTTTAATTTGACGAATGGTTTTGCTGATGTATAATGTATGTATATATATTATCAAATAAGGATACAAAATTAATAAAACAATTATGGAATGAAAAGTGCATAGAAAGGTTAAGTAGAATTTAGAACATTTTAATTTTCGGGTTTAACGCTCTCAATTTCTCTCTCCCCCCCCCCTTGTTTTATTGCCAAATGGTTATGCTGGTGTATAATGTACATATGTACATAAGAAACAGGGACAAATTCAGTTTGGAAATAACAGGGAATAGGGAATGAATAGGGTAGAGGACTGTACAGGGAATACAAATTATCAAATAATATCAAATTTTCACTTTTAGGTTTAATGCAATAGCCTACAATTGATGGTAATTTCCTTTTTAATAATAGCTTATATTGTCCAATGTATTGAAAAAAGCTACATGTACTGGATGTAGGGGCGGGTGCGGGAGGGTGGGGGTGGAGAGGTGTGTGCTAGCAGTCCTCACATGTAGCTGGATGGTAAAATACTAACCAAAACTACTGTACTGATGTTTCATATTTCCTTTGCAGATGGACTTTCACATGAGTTTATGTTCACTTGGTTAGAGTGGCAAAGATAATATTAAATATTAATCAAATGAATCTATCATTTCCATTAGAAATACAACTAGCATCAAATTATTAAAATCTAGCTCTAATGTAATTGGTATTATTATTGAATAATTTTACTTTTTTGTTATTGGCTTCTATATAAATCTACCTGTCATCTGCAATATTTTTACAAGAAAAAAACAACAACAAATTATTGATTTTCTCCTTTGTAAGGAATTTTTTACTTCTTCCAAGTTGAAAAGTCACTTTCAGCTCAAATGATGCCTCTAAAGATAGATCTGCATAGACAGTATATGCATATCAAAAATAAAATAAAAATAAACAAGTCACATGGAATGAAATACGACCATTATACCAAAATTCATGATTAACAGAAGATCTTTGAAAATATATCATAAAATTTTGAAAGGTTGGATGAATCATTCAATGTTTACTGAAACGTTACAACAATATAACCACATGTCGAGTTCTTCAGATGGCTTTGTGATATACTGCATCTACAATGGATGAATTAGTGGTTCTCCTGCAACTTAAGGAAATAGATGGTGGAAATAAAAATGACAAGAAGAAAGAAACAACAGGAAAACACATCAAAATGAACCGTTTTGAATGAAGAATTGTGCCGTGACAACTACAAGTGGTATCGGTAGAGTACTGGGAGGCAGTGAGGTGAAGGAAAAGTGCATGGTAGGGGACAAAGTGTCAATTTCTTGTTGGGTTTAGGACGGCCAAGTGAATTGAAGGAAAGTGATCTGGAGATTACAGATTGAAAAGAATGTAACTACCAACTTGGCATCAATAACATCGTCAGAGTTCTTGTACTAGATTGAGCAAAATCTGGGAATAAGGTGGAAGAGTGGTGTGGTAGTGTGGGAGGGAAGGGGGGAGGTGGGGTGGGTGGGGATGTGGGTGGGCTCTGGTCAGTGAGGAGAATTAAATAATCACATGCACAAATAGGAAATTATCTATAGGGTTGGCAGGACCAAGTGCATTGTGGGAAAGGCAAGGAGCAGGATTTAAGTGAATGAAAAAATTGCTTGATCACATTATTACTTTACCATTGCTTATGAAGAACAATAATAGATAAGGAAGTCCTATACCATGATCAGCCAAATTTGTCTCTGTTGTTCTGCTCTGACAATTGTCAAACATTAGATTTCTGCTCGAGGTCACACTTTCAATATTAAATCAGTTTACAAATTGGACGCCATAAGCTTAATATTTAAAACTAAAAAGATCACAACCTTCCAACATTTACCCCAAGTTTTTAATGCTAGAACGTTCACATGGTGAAGTCTATACAAGAGACATTAATGTACAGCTTAGTACATGAATAAACAACAATATCTTACAATTCACAGCACAAAACACACATAAAGAATTATGTCCATTCCTGAGTTGCAGTACGTAATACATCGTAAAGGTTATAACTTCGTCCTCTCTCTATGGATTAAAGATAAAATATTCTGTGACATTGCTAACTTTATTGCCAAGATTGGAAATTCAGTACTGTATATATGTACACAATGTACAAAATATCTCATAAAAAGTCGTCTGCAGGTGTTCTACGACGCTTTGCTCAAATATCCCCCCCCCCCCATGCGATACTGGAAAATTCATCAAAATCCTACAAGAAACCAACTGTTATTTTTCAGAGTTTGAAGGCCCCAACCTCTAGCTTATTGACGTGAAAGCGTTGCTAAGACAAGCATCATTGAACTCAATACAGAAACTCACACATAATCACACATGACAAACACCTTTCCATCTTTAGACAGCGCTGTACACATGTGCAGCGGTAACAGTGAGCAGTACTTCTAGCTTGCTGATGTAACCTAGTGTTGTTGTATGTACTGCATGTAGGAATAGATTAAAAGCATGACTGAACTGCATTCAGTGCGACAGGCCTCGTAGACAGTGTGTCAGTGGCTGATGGGGATGATGAATGTATACACACACTGTAGGGAGGAAAATGATGCTGCAGGAGACTGCATGTAAACACAAACATATATATATATAT
>JAAAKB020097555.1:0-13176 GCA_010014835.2 Apostichopus leukothele | reverse complement strand
TGTTACACCTCATTCGAAACTAGGTCAGATTACCGGCATTAGACGATTCTTTTTGCGCGAGTCTTCACACCCTTTAAAGTATGTTTGGGAAGTCAGAAAAGAAATTCTTTCTGTGATAGTCTCACAGAGAATTTAAGAAAGGTTTTCAGGTTATTTGCAACGTCAGTCACTGTCATGGATGATAGAAGTGAAGCTGTTATAGGAAGTTAGTACTGTACAGTGTCTTCTCTGTTGCTTGCAATGTATGTGTATGCTATTTGCTTTTACTTATATATGAAGTATATTTATAAGTTATACAAAATACCAAATAAACCATGCCATTTATGATGAGAACCTTCTCATTTCACTGTTAACTTTACAGCGTTTCTTCAGAATTAAGATTCCATGCATACTAAATATTCACCTCTTACATAAGCTGCAGTTCAGTGTCATCATTGGTTAGTTATTCTAAAAATATTCTAATTGACCACGAGAAACAAAAAGCTATTCATACCTTCAGGAAAAGCTTAGTTACAAAATTTCTTGTCAGCAATTGTCCAAAAAATGACCTGAAAAACTAATACATCAGTGTTATAAAACTCTGCTACTGATATGAAATAACTTGAAACAACAGAGTCGACAGACTGCAAAATATGACGTGAATAATGATTTTCTGTTTTATTCTTCAGTCGGAGACTGGACGGTCCAGGTGTTGATGCATGACGACACCCCTAATGAGCAGAGTGCACTTCTCCATCTAAGTATCATCGGAAGTTCTTCATCTGAAGAAAATATTATCCTGTCTAAGGAAAGTGATCCTCTGAAAATAGGAGAAAGTTCCATCCAGGTTTGTTCTAATCTTCGGTCGGGCCATTTTTCGCCCGTTCCCTCTGAATCTCTCGGTCAATCTCTCTTGGGAAATATAGGCCTAAAAGAGCAGTACTAGCAGATTGTTTAGTGCATGTACTGGTCTCTGTTAGTAGAAGTCAGAACTTTCCAATATCAAATGTGTTATCAAATGTGTTATCAAATGTGTTATCAATGTGTTATCAAATTTGTTCAATGAATCTGTCTCTTAGTTTCATTTTAGGAGGTCTTGAGTGATATTGACGGAGTGTTACAGGGGATGGAAAGTTGAAAAAACCAATAGCTGCTCTGGTTTATGTTTATGCTCACACCAAAGATATTTCTGAAATATAGTGACATGTCTTCAGTGTCGGTTATCGACCACACAGTTTGTGCAAATATATTCTGTAGTGCAATTGTTGCTCTGTATATTAACATTGGATGCATTGTTATCATTTCAGGTATTATCGAAAGACATTGATGATGTGCACAAGATAAGATTGGAAGCCACTGATGTTGACTTAGAAACATTCATGGGTTTTCACATCAAAGAGGTAAGTTGGACTTGAGGCATAACTGACATGATTTCTAAGATTGACTGATTCAAAAGTTGTACAGATCACCCCTTCCTTACCCCCTCCCACCAACTTCCCTCCCCCTCTCAACATCAATTATTGTTTTAAGCATCTAGGGGTTTAGTGTTATTACAGATGTGTATATTATAGAATATATATGGTTTTGATGTTTGTCAATTCTGTGTGTCTGTTCCTTGAAAGTGGAAATAAATGGAAATGTTGTAGGAAGCTACAGCCATACTGCATATTCCTCGGTTGTCCCTGTAAATATAAAATGCAAGTTATTTGGGTAATTATCATATTTATCCTCTTTTTCTATCCTCATTTCTCTGTATAGAATTTACCTTACTGCCTTACTTTATACAAAGTAGACTGTAAGTTTTTGTACTCATGAATGCACGGAAAAATTACCTTTTGTATTTTTATCGATTTTAGGTGTCAATGGTACGTAACACAACAATGGAAGAATTGCTCTTCAAGGGAGACGTCTGGTTACGAAGACTATCTGAGAAACAGGGTAAAACTAAGGAAGAGAACAGTAGTGACGAAGATGGAGGAGAAAGTAAGAAGGAGGAAAGAGAAGAAGTCGGTAAAGAGGATGATGATTCTCCTAAAGAGGAGACAGAGGTGGCGGAGGGAAAAGACAAAGGTGTTGCTGAGGAAGGTAAGGAAACAAATCCAAAGGAAGGGGAACCAAGCGAGGAAAACAGAAAAACTAAAACAGAGGAAACGGATGCAGCTAAAGAAGATGGAGATGATACGAAGGAGGATGGGGACTTATCGGTCAAGGAGACCGGTGATACCCCAAGTGATGCCAAAAAGGCTACAGCAGAGGAGACCATTACAGAAAATTCTGATGCGAAGGAGAAGACGAACGTGGAGGCGATCGTGGAAGTTATGGATGACTTAATCGTAGAGTTACCTCTAGCAGGTGCTTCCACCTTGTCAGGTAAGTTGGAGCAAAAGCTTCTCAATCTCTTCTTATATGAAGGAAAGTTTTGGGGAGGGTGTGTGGTTATGTGGTTATTCCATATCCGGTAAGGTCATCTATTAATTTATAAGGGACGGTGGCGGTTTGCAATATGTCTCTCAGTGTGGTACTACCTTTCCAGGTAATGCTGATCACAAAAGATTTGTGTGTCCTTTCTTTGAAGAGATGGTTAGGGGCAGCAGGGATTATGTCTCTCTGTGTGACTTTACCTTGTCATGGATGTTGAGCAATGACATTGTAGGAGGGATGCTTGTGGTAGGGATTACATCTCTCTTGAGATGTAACAGCTATGTAAAACATTTCATCCTGGCATACCAGAAGGGAGGGGCTTTTTTTTTACCTTTGTCTGTATTAAATTATTGATCAGTCATAAGTCACTTGTTTCTTTCAGAAGCCATCGTAGAATTTCATAATTTCCTCTGGTGTCTTGCTCAATATTCCCTTAAACTGTCATTGTTTTAGTACGATCCATTACAATCCTTATTTGAACGTCAGTTTGAATGCATAGCAGCATGAAAAATTGAAAATTACTGCACAAGACTTTTAATAATATATATTTGTATCAGGAAATCATAAACAGAAAGCATACTGTAGAAGTATTAACAGCTGTTGTTAAAGCATTAAAAAGTACAGGCTAAAAAAATTGTGTTGTGAGCCTTGGTTAAATACAAGGCAATAGGCCTTCTGACTGGCCCTGTCCTGTAATTATTTATAGGAATCGCCATCTAGTTAATGTGGGGCTGTATAAATCATTTGGCGTATCGCAGGATTCTTACTCCAGAAGTCACCGGACCGAATCCCGTTCAAGACAATATTTCCTTAGGCTTTACCAAGGACAGCTCATTTAAATGTGGTTGCAAGTACAATCCAGATGTCAACCAGCTGAAATAATTTGCAATACTCTCTTTGATTTTTGTCTTCTGTTTGTCAGTTTTGACTTATAAGATTGAGGTCCACACCAGTTCTGATGAAGGCTCATCGAGTAATGCTAATGCCTATATTACCATTCATGGAAGCCGGGGTGACACAGGGAAGAGAGATTTATGGAAGTCTGACAAGCCAGTTAAATTCCAACTTGGCCAGGTATGCAGAGCTGTAGCTTGAATTAAAACAAAAGAGAGAAATTAAATGCTTCATTTGATGTCTAGGAATATGATGTGACAGAAACAATGTTATTATTACAAAACTCATTTATTACACAATAAGATCCTTTCAAACAAAGCAGTGAATGAATAAAGGTATACCTATGTGCAGATATATTAAATGATGTGGAAACAAGCAGGGAAGTTATTTGATGACTCCTGTCAGGTGCTACCACCTTGTCAGGTAAGGTTGAGCAAGAGTTTTTGCACAGTCTTTTCATAGGAAGGAAGTTGGGTGGGAGGGGTGGTTGGTTGTGGCAATGGGGAGAGTATCTTATGTAAACTAGGATCCATTAAGACCAAGCAGAGTATACATACAGGTATACTTTATGTGCAGATATTGTCCTATTGCTTGGTAAACAGAGGAGATAACGATCCCACTGAGATGCCCACAATTAAACTAATCATTGATGCTGTCCATTGCATAGTGCCACACTTATGAGGAAATGAGAGAGAGTTTCCACAAAACTTCCAAGATAAATATTGTCCAACTGAGAGTCACTCATTTGATTACAAAAGCTATTTATCTGCTTCCCACCCACAGACTACTTTTACACTCTAGCCTTCTATTTCTTCTCACTTACACTGTCTAGCCCAAACACATGTTTACTGTGCATATAAAATACAAAGGCAAGCAAAGTAACTGTATGGTAAGGTAACTTACATATGTTGTAAATATAACATAGAGAGCTTGCAGCATTTTATAACATGTTGTAAACTTCAAAGCAAATATGAAAAGTTTACAAAGATATACTGTACTTTTGTAATAGATGTATTGGCCAAAGTCGCCAAACCTACCTTGTATGGCATTCAGTTGAAGTTTGTTACTGTTAATAAATGGTGTGGTTTTTACCAGCAAATTACAGGGTTTCAGTCGAGAAACTTCTTTGAATATGTTCAGAAAATTTCACTAATAGCTTTAGTGAAACTGATTTGATGTGGTATAAAGCTATCAATTGAAATCAGATAATGGTTTAAGAAGCAAAGTTGTACTACTGAATGGCTTATTAATATGTAAAATAGCTAATTAATATGCATGACAATGTAGTGTACATCAGATGTCTAATACCTTTCAATAACGTGATTAACCTGCTTGATTTTAAAGCCAACATAATTGCTGGCATAATGCTGGAATAATTCAGCATAATTCCTAATGGAATCAATAATATAATGAGTGGAACGGCGGACTGTATTTTGCACTTGGATTTGTAACAGTCGTTTCTATTTATTCACATTGACCAATCATTTCTTTGCAGGTGGATACCTTCTACCTTCAGGCAGTTGACATTGATACCATCCAGAGGGTTACCCTGGGCCATGATGGTATCTCAGAAGAGAGTGATTGGAAAGTAGAGAAGATTATACTCTCTCTGCCCTCCTACACTCCCGGTAAGATGACATTCGCATGTAATAAGTGGTTTTCGAGAGAGAAAGATGACGGACTTACAGAGAGGATTTTAGAACCATCAGGATTACTCACCGGAGATGAAGAAGAGGGTAAGAAACCAACTGATGGAGAAGCTGAACCAGGGAAGGGTGAAGTGGATGATACAACTGAAGGAGGAAGAAAAGATGAGGAGGGAAGAGATGAAAATGCTGCAGGAGAGGCAGAGAAGAAAGATAGTAAAGGGGATGATGGAGATAAAGCCCAAAAGGAAGAACCAGAAAAAGATAAGAAAGATGAAGATGGTAAGAATCCTTCAGGAGATGGTGGAGAGGAGGCAAAGAGTGATGATAAAGACGCAGCCAAATCAGCCGATGGAAAAGATGAAGAGAATTCCAAGGCCAAAGAAGAAAGGAAAGAAGAGCAAGATCTTATGAAAGATGATGATAGTGAAATGTAAGTCATGTATCATGCTACTACCAATTAAATGTGTATCTTTCAAAATCTACATTTTATTTTGTCGATTATGTCCAAATGTTGCAAGATTAAATGTTGATGTCTTTGATGGTTGCAAAAGGTATGTAAATATCACTATTACTAAGATGACATATAATGTGTTTACATATCAGGATGGTAAATCCATAACTGTTTTTGTTTCTTCAGATTATGAAGATTTTTGAAAATTAAATCTAAGTACCTTCAGTGACATACAAATGTATATTTCAGGAGTTTATGATGATGATGAAATGTATTAAAATCACAGTAAAAGTGTTCAAGTACTTAATTCCTGTAGGCTGTAGCCATGAAGAAAGTTGCTCATGAGGAAGATATTTAGGTATAACTTGTGTATTGAAAATATCAGTGAAGTCATTAATATAATAGCTTCTGATTATAATATACCTTCAATTTTTTTTTGGGTTGGGGGTGGGTACTTGATGGTCTGTTTTAACTTATTGCAGTAATTCAAATTACAATTTGTTACTTTTTGATCATGGCAGGATATTAAATTAATATAATCTATTGAAGTATTCTATAAGAAGTAAATGTGACCCGTGAAACTCATCAATAACTATGGCATTCAATGATAAGGTACCAAATTTGACGCAGAATCCAAGAACTTCTGTTGATACCATTTATTTGCAAGCTTTTATTGACCTTGATTTATTATACCAGTTAACATAAATATTACCACCTTGTTTGATAAAGCTATCATTTGTTTTATTTTTTTTCCTGTTTGTGATAAGTATATATATATGTACTAATGACATGCATGTTCTGTAGATATAATGTACATAATTTATGTTAGCTTACACGTTATTTCTGAAAGGTATTAATCGAAAAGCACAGAACAACAACAAAAAAATTCAGAAAGGTAAACAGAAAATATGAAAACAAATATGTATTCATATGCAACACCTTAATCAAACACCTTGCTATTATTTCCTATATATATTATATAACACCAACCATGTGTGAGTTGTAAATATCGCTTTGTGGATGTTACTGTCCAGATCAAAAGAAAGAGGTAAAATAATAAAAATATAAAAACATATCATATTTATAGGTGAAGGGGGAGTACATTTTAATAAGATTGTATGTTGACACTTTTATTTAATGAATTATACAGAGATGGGTTTCTTTTCCATATGCATATTGACTAATAAATTTATTCAAGGATTTAGTATACAAAATGAGATGGATTTGGTAACTGCTGTTTATCAATGACCTATTTTCTCTGTCAATTTTGTTTTAACTTTAAATTGATTACTTAAATGCCAGTTTTGAGAAGACGAAGGATATTTATAACACCAACTAACAGCAGATGAATTTTGTATATCTTTATTGATGGCAGAAATGAAGGCAGTTTGTCAAGAGAGTGTATTTAATTTTCTCATGATGGTGGGGCTATATTAGAATACCAACTGAGAAGTTTATACAAACATATTCAAGATACAAAAGACAATATTGTCAGGCAGGGGGAATTTGGATGATCAAGCTCACTAAGTATAGTTTATTATTTTCTTAATTTTCCTGATGTGATTTTTTTTCTTCTAATATGTTACTTCGTTTAGTGGCACATGTACATAATCACCAACCATGATATTACTTGAACCCCATGCAGTACTTGCATGTAGAATTATATTACTAAACTATATCAATAATGTAATTGTTAGTTTACACAGCCTGGGATGAAAAATCTCATTATCAACTGCATGGGATTATATCACTATCATATCTATTGCTGATGTAACCTAGTCAATATCACATGCATAAGGACTGTGACAGCAAGCATAAATAATGTGGTCACATGCATCAGGACTATAACCACATGCACAAATAATGTGATTACATACAACAATAAGGACTGACCACATGCATAAATAATATGATCACATGCATCTTTACAGTGACCACATGCATGAATAATGTGATCACATAACATAAGGTCTGTGACCACATGCATAAATACAGTGATCACATGCATCAGGAGTGTGACCACATGCACAAATAATGTGATCACATACATAAATAGTATTCTATCAGTATATTTACATGTGTTCAATACTGTGATATCACATTCAGTGATGTTGAGGACATCAAATAGTCTGTATAATTTCATTGGTACATTTTGTGATAGCATTTACATTAATATTAATGATATGGTCATAGAACCACATGCATTCAATGCTGTGATAACAATTTCAGGATGTTGATGATATCACTTAGTCCATTTGATGTTTTATGCATAAAGTCTGTGATAGATCTTACATTTAGTAACAATGATATGGCCATAAAACTACATGTATTTAATACTGTGACATCACTTCATACCCCACATGCAATCAGCCATGGGATATCACTTAAACTTAGTCTTGTATGATCATATACCTTTAAAACTGTGATGTCACATACATTATTATCATAGGATATTGCCCAGAGTCCATATGTTTGCACCATGTGTAACACCAATAACAATAATATTGATGATGTAGTTTTTAATTTGGTGCCGTTCCATTTCTTATCCACCTTCACAATTTCTTGAGTGCTAAGCGAATCTTCCTGTTGTCTACGTCCTTTACCTAAATAATATTTTTATTTCATTTACTATTCATCGGTGCACAATCCAAGATTCATTGGTTTTTATAAAAAATTATTTTTGTTTTCATAGTCTTATAAACAATGTGACATGCATAGTTGATTAGCTTTAGTTATGATAATGTCAAAAATGAATTGGAGAAAATTTTGTAGTGAACAATTTTGTTATCAAGAATTATCAAGATGAGACTTGTTACTGCAGTGCTGTGCTTTAAGATCTGTTAATTCCTTCCGCAAAGTTGCAGTTTGTAAGGAAGTTGGGAGGGTAACTTGCTTTTAACTTAGAGGGGATTAAAAAAATAAATATTGTACCATTCAATGACAAGAGCCATTCATAATTGGACAGCAAGAAATTAAATATTCAAGATTTTCCAATTGTGACTAATTTTGGTTCTTCTATATCAGTTATGATATGATATGTGAGAATTATTATATTCTTTTACCATTATTTTTATTATATTAACTGAATATGCAACAACATTAGAGAAATCAATGTTGTAAGGAGGAGAATAAACTTCTCCACAGAGTAGAAATGATTTCACAAATGATTTCAGACTTATTCATTCAAATGATATCGGACTTATTCATTCTTAAACACGCATTTCAAAAGCAGGATATTCTTGCTAAGACTTGCAGATGTTCTTATTCCGTATATTAATATTCTATATGTTATCTTGAAACCAGACGATCATTCTTTATCCCTTAACGGACCAAGGAATGTGAATGTGAGGCAAAGCCAGAAGTAGTCATTAACAAACCGCCCAAACTTGCCGTTCTGTACATAATTTACACTTTATGTCATAACTGTTGGTTTTTGCTTTTGTAATTGTTTGACAATGTGTTGATCCATTGTCTGATTTTTAGCTAAAATCATTGTGTTTGTTGCAAAACTGTTAAAAGGAAAAAGCATTAACAAATTTGAATGGAGACGCAATTACATTTTCTTCTTCATTTTATAGTAAAGATTTCATTTGAATTTGATGTTAAGTTTTATGTGTTTAGTTTTCCAAGAGTTAATGTTTCTATGTATGATTTTGTGAAAAGCTTTATTCAAGTATCTCATATTTGATAGGTATCACACAGTTATTGATTTAAACCTACTGAATTGATGGCTTTGACCATGGTATGGATCAAATTCAGTTGGTTGGCTAACCTTTTTCTTTCCAGTAACCTAGTAAATCTGAGTGTTCAATGTTGATACTATACAGTCTGTATCCTTGATAACTCCTAGGCACACCTTCATCAATAGTCCTAGTCTAAAGTATGTCACTGCTTTAATGTACTAATGTAAGATTGATTTATGGAGCTTCTTTGTGCACTTAATACTCAAGCCTTTAAAAGGTTACTGTTTTTGTGTTTCAATGAAGATAGACATGATAAATCACAATAAATCTAAACTAATAAGGATGAGTGGGTACTGTGACAATTATTCAACAGTGTTTTTACTTCATTTAGAAAAGAAAAGAAAAAACCCATTATAAAGCAAGAACTACAACAGCTGGTGGCTCCACCCACAATGTCAAAGATTTGGAATATTATTTCATTTTGCAAAAAGTTAGCAAAGATTTAGAAAATAAATTCAGATGATGGCTTGAAAGTTTGATATAACATTGCTCCTAAGAATTAGTTGTTATTGTATTTTTACATATGGAATAGTGGTGGTTAAAATGGTGGGGCTCTCTCAGTATAATTATGTTATCATGAAATATGAATAGTTAACATTCTACCAGCCTGTTTATTATTGGAATGAGAGGATAAGGGATTACATTATTGAAAAGAGTAAAGACATTTATTATTTGTAACACAGAGGTCACTGGTTTCAATCCTGTTCTAGCCATACATTTCTCTGCCCTTTTACATTCTCTACCATGTCCCCAGACACCTTTTCCATTATTTCTTTACATATGTAATGGGATTGTATACACAGTATATGTTATAGTGCACATGGTACAGGTTAAGATGTCATCCCATTGATTAAATCTCTGCTCTATACCGCTCTATAAGGACACCAGCTTGTTTGTGATCTTGTCTTTTCTGGTCTTGTGTAGGTGAACTCCATGGTGCCTCCATCGTGCCTTTGCTTTCAGGGAAAAAGAATGTTAATGTAAAGTTTAAAATGAGCCACGATGCTAACGTTATTAACAATATACTTGATGTTTTACGCACCTCGCTTGAGTCAAGAATGATTTTAAATGTTTCAGTCCTGATCTGATCCTCTCTCTGTCTGTCTGTCTGTCTATCTGTCACTCTCTCTGTTTCTAAAGTCACTGTGATTAACCGTCATTTTGGTAATATTTTGAGAAAATAAGAATTTGGAGAGTAACTTCCCCCTGGCACCTACGAACTTTATGCGAAATATTTGTTAGGAACCCAAGCTAATGTTTGGAACTTCCTCGGTTGGTGGTGGTTATCTCAGATGTGGTTAGGGGTTACTGTATTAATCTGCTGTGATTCTATGGCTTCTTTTGCTGTCCTCTGTCTCAATTAAGTCAATACAACTTTCAAAACTTTTGAGAGAGCATTCTTGTAATTTTTCGCTTGAGTAATTATTACCAGTTCGATTGAGTTATTATCATAAACTGAAGTAGGTTTACAACTAAGTACCACAGAGGATCATACCAGAAGCCAAATATTGATTGGATTTTTCAGACTGTTTTTAGACCCGATTCCTCCCACCTGATCCTACAACTACCACATTTACGAATATTTGCATTTGTTTCACATGATCATGGGCGTCCGTTTCATTATCTGTACCGTGTCTGTTTTTTTTGTGATTGCGTTATTGCTTACATTAAATTTATCGTGTATATGTTGTGTTTATTTTGATGTTAGGTACACAAGGTTCACAGTTGGCTGTCCCCACTCCTCATCTTATTATGCTGGTAAATGCTTTGTATTCTTTGCACGACTATACAGCCAGTACCATCATTAGTTTCCATCCCTTCATATTTTTTTTTTCCGGCTTTGTAACCAAATAGCAGGGTATCACATTATGACAATAGCTGTAAAATATTTTCGTATAATTTAAAATTTTCGTCATTTGTTGAAATTTGCACAAACAAATAAAGTTGTGAAGACACTTGATATCAGTCTCGTTTCGTTGTCATTATTGGAACTATTTCAACTAGAATTTTGAACCCCGAATACGTCGAAAGTTCATAACCGACTCTTGACATAATTCCGGACACATTAAAGTTGTCGATTAGTCGACCGCAGAGAGCTCAATCGGAAGGGTGAAAAGGAGGGGGGCTGGTGGGGCGGGACTACCAGTGGTGTCACAAATTTCAAGGGACAGTAGGACAAATGACTTTGATTGAGGTGTAAACTGCATTGTTGTCTCAAAGCTCCCGCGCCCCCCCCCCCCGAAAAAAAAACTCCGTAAACCCCCCCCCACAGTTTTGGAATGCTTTCACACTTTTTGATTGCATTTTATTCTTAAGTTTCAACAATAGGGTACTTTTTGTGTCACAATTTTTAATTCATTTTTCGACAACATCGCCGCCGCTACTCGCTACTAAACGGAATACTATTCTTATCGTATATTACTTGAAGTCATTATGACTTGTATTTCTGTGTGCCCCAAAACCTCGATACAAGGAGAAATCATATATCTCTAAATATGTCGTCTATTTCTGACGTTAGATACAGTATGTCGTCATTGGGGAATATAGCTTCTTTTCTGACCTGGCGAAGTTGAATATAAATATGCATGAGATCACATGGTTGATCACAAATTGGATCAGCTGCTTAAGAACACGAACGTGCTTGGCCTGTTTAAGACTATGAGGTACAAAACGCTAGGGGTATTGTATAGGGTTAGGCTATAGGGTTATGGTTCTGTATATAAAGAAATATCAACATTTAAAAATAAAATCTATATTTCAATTTTTTCCGTAGCAAACTTCATAATTTGCCTGAAATTTCCGTGAATTAAAAGAAATCGATGAGTTATCTTAATATTTCCATACATCCGTGTCTTGAGTCCATTACGTTAATTTCCTGTCACTCGAGAGGTATGTAGATTAGTCACGCATCTCGGACGTTATATTTTTTGGACACTGGATATGCATTAACACCAGTGGCGGACTGGCCACACAGGCATTTGGGCAATGCCCGGTGGGCCAGTGGGCTGGGGAGCCTGGTAAAAATTACAGCCCATTTTCACAGTAGTTAATAGAAAAAATATAGACGGGCTGTGTAGAAATATATTTTTATCTGTGGGAATCAGCTCATGAAATAACCATGTAAGTTAGTCTGTTAGTTCGTAACAAAAGAACGTGCTTTTGGCAACCCGTCCGTGCTAATGAATTTTATTTAGTTTTTTTTTCGATTTTTTTCAAGCATGTTGTCACATAATGCTTAAAAAATCCAGTCTAAAACATATTTTTTCGACTATTTTTGTTAACGTTTTTTACTTTTCTCAGTTTCATCAAGTGTTGCATCTGGAAAATTATTTTTGGGTCTTCTTTAAAGGATTATTGTATCTTACAAAATTGAGAAATATAGCACCATTTTGCATCTAGGCATTCCTTAACTTCAAAAAATTCTCAAAAATCCCTTATACCCCTCCCCCAGGATGGCGATCACTATGTAAGTAACATATCAATGAATAATGGGCAGGTCTAGGTAAAAAAGCCCGGGCCGGTTTTAAGACCCAGTCCGCCCCTGTCCGAATTGCAAAAAGCACACAAAGCGTTTTCACACTATATTCTGTGAATAAAACTGAAATGGAAATACTATATCTTTGAGTCTCGTACAGCAACAAGGGTAAGCTGGGTGAACAGTAATTTGATATCTTTAATGTTCTCATTAAATTACACAAAATAAACATTTCTAACACCTGGAAGGTATTTTCGAGGGTCGTTACTGTGTAAAAGTAAGTAATGTATAAAAATTGAAATTTCTTAAATGACTGGGAATATGAAATTCAGGTTGACTTGAAACGACCTTGAAATAATCAGTGAAACATCAAGTTTGATTGAAAAGTACGTTAACGTATTGAGCAACAGCTCCCTCTTTTCCGCAACAGTCGAAGTTTGTTGGAGTTGGACAAATTTTTGAAATTGGCTACCTTTAGAGAAACCACTCCTGATGTTAGCAACATGTAAACAGACAAAAATTCAACATTCGCTATCGCCACTTTCTTCTAGGATAAGTGTAATA